>SJYO01049755.1:32140051-32247119 GCA_006410555.1 Capra ibex | reverse complement strand
TGTCATACCATGACCGTGTTTCTGTCTGTATATCTAGTTACCTTGTTTTATCTTTCGGGTCTCTATTTAGGTGTGTGTATACCTGTGGAATAGAAACTGTTTCCTCCGTTCTTATATGTTACCTCATTTCTGTTAGAGAAATTGTTCACCATGACCCTTTTGACCAGTTGGTGAACATTTTCTTACTTTGACCTAGTGAAAGATTGTGGTATGTGTTTTTATTTGAGTTTTACCTAATTTCTAGATTTGCATTCTGGTCTTTGATATTTTGAGGATCTCCTCTTGTATCCGTTTTGTGAGAGTCTGTATTTAGTGTCGTCCTAGGAGATACTAGGTGGAGGGTCTTAAGACCTTTATTTTCGTTTTTATTTGTTTACCCTAGATTAATTTTAATTTTCGAAGACGAGTTGTTTCCTTTTATATTCGTTCCACTTTTCTATCGGAAGACTTACCCTCTTTTATTATCGTTTACTTCGTTGACTGTTTGTTGATTAGAGTTTTTATATGTTCGTTGAATACGTCGAGTTAAGGTCTTTTTATTTGCTGGGTTAGTTTTTTACCCGGTTTCTTGATTTATCTGTAAAGAGGTTTCTTCTGTATGCCTACCGATTGTTTGTGTACTTTTCTACGAATTGTAGTGAGTAATAATCTCTTTACGTTTAGTTTTGGTGTTACTCCATGGTGAAGTGTGGTCAGACTTACAGACGTTAGGTTTTCAGACGTTCGTTATTTACGACCTCTCCCACACCTCTTTTCCCTTGGGAGGATGTGACAACCACCCTTACGTTTGATCATGTCGGTGATACCTCTTGTCACACCTCTAAGGAATTTTTTAACGTTTATCTTGATGGAATACTGGGTCGTTAGGGTGACGACCCGTATGTGTGGCTCCTTTGGTCTTAACTTTCTCTGTGTACATGGGGTTACAAGTAGCGTCGTGACAAATATTATCGGTCCTGTACCTTTGTTGGATCTACAGGTAGTCGTCTACTTACCTATTCTTTCGACACCATGTATATGTGTTACCTCATAATGGGTCGGTAATATTTCTTATGTAAACTTAGTCAAGATTACTCCACCTACTTAGACCTCGGCTAATATGTCTCACTTCATTCGGTCTTTCTTTTTGTGGTTATGTCATATGATTGTGTATATATACCTTAAATCCTTCTACCGTTACTGCTGGGACATACGTTCTGTCCTTTTTTCTGTGTCTACACATATGGCCTGAAAACCTGAGTCTCCCTCTC
Source organism: Capra ibex (assembly GCA_006410555.1). Lineage (NCBI taxonomy): Eukaryota > Metazoa > Chordata > Mammalia > Artiodactyla > Bovidae > Capra > Capra ibex. The sequence goes on along the minus strand of SJYO01049755.1, from coordinate 32,245,869 downwards.
CCTCTCCCACCCTACTAAACCCTCTTACCGTAACTTTGTACATATGATAGTACATTCTTTGCTTAGCGGTCAGATACAGACAACGTCCTATGTCCTAAGAACCCCGACCACGTGTCCCCACTGGGTCTCTTTACAATACCCCTCCCTCCAACCCTCCTCCCAAGTACAAACCCTTGAGTACATGTGGGTACCACCTAAGTACAGTTACATACCGTTTTGGTTATGTCATAACATTTCATTTTATTTCATTTTTATTTTTAATTTTTTTATTTTTATTTTTAAATGTCACTCGTTAGAAATTTATACTTGGTAAAATTTTTTCTTTTTTCTATCACTCACAAACCTCAAATATGTCATATTTAATGATTCTTACATTTAGAAATACTTCTAATCCTCTTTTGCTCTATAATTAAACACTAGTTGTTTGCACTGTTACCGGTAAAGAAAAAAATTAACTGTATGTCAACTGAATATTATGACAAAGTACACATATCGTTTTATTAAGTCAAAGTATTTAAACATATATACTTATATACATGTACATATTAACTTAGTGAAACGACATGTGGACTTTGATTGTGTTGTAACATTTAGTTAAGATAGGGTTATTTTAATTTTATTTTTTCCTAAAAATAAAATTTTTCAAATGATAACGGGTACAACCGGAACCCCGGGAAAAAATACGAAAAGTACAGAAATTATAGACGTAAATGGTCACAACCGATAACACCATACACCTGAAGTAACGACACTTAAAAGTTTACTATAAGAAAATTTCATTTATCAGTGTAATAAAATTTTTAACGATGTGGTTAGAACTAACTATCTCGTTTCGACTTCATAAAATCATATAGGACTGTAACTCTTCCCTTCTCTAACTTCCTGATTTTGTACTCACTCGGAGAATTACCGTTTTTAGATGGGTTTCCTTATATTAAAATTGTAAAGTCGTGACCTCCGGTCAGTACTTATACTGTACCTCTTGTAATCTTCCTCGACAACCCCATGTTCTACCACACAAGACCGTTTCTTATCTACAGATTCCTTCTTAAGGTTTAACACTTTTAAATGTGTACCCTATGAAAGGTTCTTCGGTTTTTATATAACCTTAGTTATTTACAGTTAACGAATGTGTCCGAAAATTTGGTAAAATCACATCCTTATATTTCGGGAACCGTATTTGTCTCGACTAACGACGATCAAAGTATACGGAACATAGTAGGTTCTGTGAGTGGACTGGAACAGAATCAACTTTAGGACAAAAATTAGTGGTGACTCAACGTTAAGAATCTACGACTTTCCGTCTACTCCATTTTTACGCACCTCGTGTACAGAAAAGTCGTTGTACCGTTATGTAACTCTTATAAATACCGAGTTTAATTTTAAATCCTGTCAGTCACGGTAAATTACCTAAAAGACAATCATTACTATGTATTTGTCACTGAGTCATTGTTACAAATAAAAGACAGGAACTCTGAAATAAAACCCCACCCAGGACATTTGTCTATACGTGAAGAGTGTCCTGACCGTAATTGTATTATAAGACACTATGGTTCTTTCAGACCAAACTTTGTAGTCGGAAAGGAATCTACTTGTCGAGGGAAGTGAAGAATAATATTCTTTGGTACCCTTTAATAGGAATGTCGTCGTCGGACTAAAGTTCTCAAAGATATAATCCATATGAGAAATCTAACGAATTATTGAAGACGTTGATATAGAGTCTACCTACTATCTCACGTAACAGGTAGAGGATTAATGAAAAGTTGAACCACTTCCAATATTTACCACCTCTTGAAAAGTACCATTAAGTTATGGTGAAACAGGAAATCTAGATGACGACTAAGAGTATTACTTGACACTGAAACTGGTTATTAACAGGTTTGACCATGAGCACTTCAGTTCTTCAATTGAGTGACACTCTATTAAGTACAAAGTTTCGATATAGTCCCAAAAGTATTTCATGGTCAACCATTAACACACGTTAATTAAATATTCCTTTCAAAACTAATCTTAGTACTGACAACTAGTGGTCCAGAGAACCGACGAATAAGTATCAGAAGTATTATATTAAAACAGACGACTACATTACGAATTAACGGTGACAGTATTAATTCTCTTTTGAAGACATAGTCAGGGAGAACACAGTACTGTAAAATTCCGAAACTAGTTATCTTTTATGGTTCCTTTTCACGGATATAAGGTAAGTTAGTCTCTTTAACACCGAGAGTCTTTATAGAAAGACCTCGTTGAAGTTACCACTGTGGACCCGGTTACCTCAAAAGTAGGGGTCCTTGTTGAAGACGGAAGGAAGGGACAAGGAAATAAGACGACCGTTTAACCACCGATATTATTCTTTTCATGAAGAGAGAAATGGAGAAAGGAATTTTAGTCTTGACTAACGACTTTTCGAAGATACCAAAGAGACCTAAACTCGGAATCGTTGAAAGATTCGAAAGGTCTTAGTTTACCTGAAGGGGTTCAGGTAAGTCTGTGTGGGATGATTTTAGTGACGTCTACCATTAACGTCGGTACTTTAATTTTCTACGAATATAGTTAGGGTTCCTTTCCATTACGGTTTCTTACTAGTCTGATGGTGTGTTAACGTGAGTAGAGTGTGTGATTATTTCATTGTGCGTTTTAAGAGATTCGGTCCGAAGTCGTTATACACTTGACACTTGAAGGTCTATAAGTTCGACCAAAATCTTTTCTGTCTCCTTGGTTTCTAGTTTAACGGTTGTAGGCGGCCTAGTAGTTTTTTCGTTCTCTCAAGGTTTTTTTGTAGATAAAGACGAAATAACTGATACGGTTTCGGAAACTGACACACCTAGTGTTATTTGACACCTTTTAAGACTTTCTCTACCCTTATGGTCTGGTAGACTGGACGAAGAACTCTTTGGACATACGTCCAACCCTTCGTTGTCAATCTTGACCTGTACCTTGTTGTCTGACCAAGGTTTATCTTTTTCCTCATGTAGTTCCGACATATGACAGTGGGACGAATAAATTGAAGATACGTCTCATGTAGTACTCTTTGCGACCCGACCTCCTTCGTGTTCGACCTTAATTCTAACGGTCCTCTTTATAGTTATTGGAGTCTATACGTCTACTGTGGTGGGGAATACCGTCTTTCACTTCTTCTTGATTTCTCGGAGAACTACTTTCACTTTCTCCTCTCACTTTTTCAACCGAATTTCGAGTTGTAAGCCTTTTGATTCTAGTACCGTAGACCAAGGTAGTGAAGTACCGTTTATCTACCCCTTTGTCACCGACTGAAATAAAAAGANGTAGTTCCGACATATGACAATGGGACGAATAAATTGAAGATACGTCTCATGTAGTACTCTTTGCGACCCGACCTCCTTCGTGTTCGACCTTAATTCTAACGGTCCTCTTTATAGTTATTGGAGTCTATACGTCTACTGTGGTGGGGAATACCGTCTTTCACTTCTTCTTGATTTCTCGGAGAACTACTTTCACTTTCTCCTCTCACTTTTTCAACCGAATTTCGAGTTGTAAGCCTTTTGATTCTAGTACCGTAGACCAAGGTAGTGAAGTACCGTTTATCTACCCCTTTGTCACCGACTGAAATAAAAAGACCCGAGGTTTTAGTGACGCCTACCACTAACGTCGCTACTTTCTACGAAATGAGGAACCTTCCTTTCAATACTGGTTGGATCTACCGTATAATTTTTCGTCTTTGTAATGAACCGGTTGTTTCCAGACAGATTACTTTCGATACCAAAAAGGTCATCAGTACATACCTACACTCTCAACCTGATATTTCAACCTCATATTTCGACTCGTGTCTTAACTACGAAAACTTTACACCAGAACCTCTTCTGAGAACGTTCAGGGAACCCGGTAGGGAACCCGACGTTCCTCTAGGTTGGTCAAGTAAGATTTTCTCTAGTCAGGACCCACAAGTAACCTTCCTGACTACAACTTTGACTTTGAGGTTATGAAACCAGTGGACTACGTTTCTCGACTGAATAAACTGAGTAAGGGGACTACGACCCTTCCTAACTCCCGTCCTCCTCTTCCCATGTCGTCTCCTACTCTACCAACCTACCGTAACGACTGAGTTACCTGTACCCAAACCCACTTGAGACCCTCAACCACTACCTGTCCCTTCGGACCGTACGACACCAAGTACTCCAGCGTTTCTCAACCTGAACTGACTCACTGACTGGACTTGAGGAACCTTCCTTTCAATACTAGTTGGATCTGTCCTATAACTTTTTGTTTTTGTAATGAAACAGTTGTTTCAAGGTAGATCAGTTCCGATACCAGTACATACCTACACTCTCAACCTGATATTTCTTTTGACTCGGGGTTTCTTAACTACGAAAACTTGACACCACAATCTCTTCTGAGAACTCTCAGGGAACCCGACGTTCCTCTAGGTTGGTCAGGTAGGATTTTCTCTAGTCAGGACCCACAGGTAACCTTCCTGACTACAACTTCGACTTTGAGGTTATGAAAACGGTGGACTACGTTTCTCGACTGAGTAACCTTTTCTGGGACTAAGACCCTTTCTAACTCCCGTCCTTTTCTTCCCCTACTGCCTCCTACTCTACTAACCTACCGTAGTAGCTGAATTACTAGTACCCAAACCCACTTGAGGACCTCAACAACTACCTGTCCCTCCGGACCGCACGACTCCAAGTACCCCAACGTTTCTCAACCTGTACTGACTCACTGACTTGACTTGACTTGACTTGATGATTCATAGGAAGAATAAAACTTAGGAAAATGTTCAGACTCGTTGAGTTTAGTGAGTGTCAGATCCGGACACTACGAAGTTTTATTCTGTTCTACCCTTCTCTCCCCTTATATAGACGAAGATATAAAAAAAATGTAACTTCATATCAATTGAGTGTTGTACTATAATGAAAGTCCTCATATTGTGACTAAATCATAAAAATGTCTAATACGAGACATATTTCAATTAATATTTCATAATCGACTTAAGGGACACGAGATGTAATGCACGAACATAGAATAAATAAAATATGGATCATCAAACAGGGAGAATAGGGTATAAGGAGAAAACGGGGAGTCGGGAAGGTAGAGGGGTGACCACTGATTATAAAACAAGAAACACAGACACTTAGACAAAGACAAAATAATATATGTAAACAAAACGAAAAATCTAAAGTATATATTCACTTTTATATGTCATAAACAGAAAGAGATAGACCGGTCAAAGTGATTCGTATTTACACACATTCACTTTCAACGAGTCAGCACAGACTGAGAAACTCTGAGGTACCTGATATGTCAGGTACCTTAAGAGGTCCGGTCTATGACTTCACCCATCGGAAAGGGGAGAGGTCCCCTAGAAGGGTTACGTCCCTGGCTTGGGTCCAGAGGACGTAACGTCTTCTTAAGAAATGTTCGACTCGGTTTCGCCTTCGGGAAGTGATTCATATTATGGGAGATCAAGGTAGGTAAACTATCGTTTACCGTTTTAAAGTAAGTAAGGAAAAATACCGATTCATTATAGCGAAACACACACACACATATATATACGTTATATATGTATATTTATGTGTTAAATATATATATGTGTTATACATGTGTATTATACATATATAGTAATATATATCACATATATATATATTTAACATATACATATATCACACACACACATACACATACACACACATACATGTGTGTGGATGGTGTAGAAAAAATAGACAAGTAGACAACTACCTGTGAATCCAATAAAAATATAGAACCCATAGTATTGATTGTAACGATACCTGTGACCCCAAGTTCATACAAAAACTTACAAAACAAAAGAAACCTATATATGGGTCTTCACCCTAAAGACCTAGTATGTCATTGAGAAGAAAATGAAAAAACTCCTTGGAGATATGACAAAAAAACATCAGTTACGTTGTCCAATGTAAGGGTGGTTTTTACATGATCCCAAGAAAAAAGAGGTGTAGGAAGGGTTGGAAACAATAAAAAACAGAAATGAAGAAAGAGAAGAACCTTCTATCTGAATTTTTTTTAGAAATAATGTAGACCTGTTACAACCAAACGTAAGACTACCACCAAACATTACGGGAGACGTGACTTATAATAAATTAAGAGAGTCCCACAGAGGATCACCTCCACCCGCTTCGAATCTTAGCAAGAGAGTCAAGACAAGGGACCGAACTAAAGTCCTGAACAAACAATCACAGTAGAGTTTGTTTTCCCGGTCGTACCTTGGGGTTAAGGACTGAGGAAGATTCCGCCGGTACCCACTGGGGTCATCCTAGTACTTCCTATGTGTCATGTCCGTGATTCGTTTACGTGGGAAATAATGACCGATCTGTAAACCCGAAGGGACCACCGAGTCTATTATTTCTCAGACGGACGTTTCAACTTCTGGGTCCAAACTAGGGACCAGCCCTTCAAGGGAACCTCTTCATTTACCGTTGGGTAAGGTCATAAGAATGGACCTCTTAGGATACCTGTCTCCTCGGACCGTCTGACATCGGGTACCCCAGCGTTTCTCAACCTGTGCTGAAACACTGAAGTGAACGAATGAATATTTGAACCAGACATTAGGGATAGACTACGAGAATGGTCCACTTAACTCTTGCAAGGGAACATCTCGAAGTTCTTATTACAAACCTGGGTCCAAGGGACGTAGTCTCAGTAAACCCCTTCGACATTTACACTTCTAAAGACCTGAAGTAGGATCTCAATGAAATAGAGGTCGTGACCTTGAATCTTTTACATACCATTTTTTTTTTTTTTTTCAGAGTGTCCGTTAAGACTACACGTTGTTCTTAAGACTTGGAACACGTCCTCCGTTTTAATCTTCGTCTGTATTGATCGATCAAATCAAGTTACAAGGTAGAGGGAAACGAGAAGATTATAAACTAAGTAGATGATTTCATTTATATATGGGTTGAAACACATAAACATAGGTGTAATGATGTCTCTACACTTATTCCTTTCTATATTCTCTTTTAACAGTTACTTTCTCATACTGTGTACCATCTAGATGGACAGAGAACTTAACCAATACGTGTCAGTGGTCACCCTGTAAGACTATAATTAAGAAAATACTTGAATCGGTGGTCCTGGAGTTATACATCGGTTCTTTAATACTTCGGACCACTTTTTCGACACCCCCATTCTCTCGTTTCTCCAATTCCCCTTTAAGACTTAACTCAAACAGGTATAAACACTGGTCTTCATTAACCCTATGGAACTACTCAAACTCATTTGAGGCCCTCAACCACTACCTGTCCCTCCGGACCGTACGACGTCAGGTACCCCAGCGTTTCTCAACCTGTGATGACTTACTGACTTTACTTGACTTGACTTTGCTTGACCGTTTCAAGTTAAGGGAATGACAGTCGTCTTTACCTCTGAACCCACGATTCAGTCTAAATTTCTGTCTCAAGTCTCAGGTACTAGTACTTTATAATCTGGTCTATTTTAAATTTTGTATATAGATATCAAGATATAATCACAAACGTACACCTTTAAGGAAGATTTTCAAAGAACCCTATCAATTTACTAGACAAAAAAATTTTAGGACTCTTTTGAGTCATCTCTTTACCCCTTTTATCCCCCGTTACACAACATTAAGTGACGTTCTTAATTTCAAGTTGTCCGTTTTCTCGTTGTTACGACCAAGTTTCTTTAAGTGACTACAATGTAGTTTTCATTCTCATCTTGTATGTCTATGAGTCTCGGGTCTCAATTCCACCTGTTCCTGCCCTTGGACCCGCCCTCGTTCGTGCATCCCCTCATCGTCAATCCACCAGTCCTGACTTATTCCGAACGAAGATCGACAACGACACAATATTCACGTACGAAGCCCGGGACTCACGACCATTACCACTCGGTAAGGACATTTAATTAATTTATAATGATACAAAAATATGTATCATATGAAATATTTTGAGGATACTTACCACAAGATTCTTTAGTGTTTAACCCTTCGTTTTATCCAAGAGTATTACCTTTAAATCTGAATACTAAGACACATCACAACGATTGAGATAATCCTCTAGGTTTACAATATAATATTTTTGTGATAAGTTATTGTAAAAGATATCCGATGTCAAGGAACATTTTAATAATAATTTCGTCAAAATTATATCGGTGTTTCATTTACTTCTCGTACTTTTACAATTTTCATACAATTTTGATAAATACTAAAACTCTTAAATTCATAAAGTGAGGACTTAGACTTTGTTATTATAGACAGTCCTTAAACCTTTGTGATCCTCTCACGGAAAAAAATTTTCCGTAATTTTTTAACTCTATTTTAGGTCCCATAAAAGAAATAGTAAGTCCTAAGGGTGTTCATTTTGAAGTAGTCATTCAAGTGTCAGACGTCAATATGTTATATTGTTATCCACAGTCTCAGTATGCGTAACTTATCTAACTTTTCGTCTAATATCAATCGATTTCCTTTTTAATAATTACCTTTTGTATAGACCTATTAAGACGTTGTCATTGTGTTTCTATGTATCTGTACACTTTATAATTTCTCCATACTTTATACCTCACTTCTTCAGATAGTATATTTTCAGTCAAACTTCAAGATCTTCGTGATCTCTCCTCACCCTTTCCCCGTCATAACCTTTTCTATTATGGAGACTTACAGGTCTTTTGTGATTTCTATGAAAGAGTCGGAGTCCTTCGTGTCGTTCAGAGTTACTTTCTGTCTTATTCCAAAATTCTCGTTTTTATCTCTTTTCGTACAGTAAGTACTCCCTTTTTAATTTGACTATCGTCCATACAGTTGTTTTCCTTTATCTTCTATCATTTTATTATCGAAGTTTGTGACTCTCTTTAATAACAGTTAGTACTTAAATTTTGACTTCCAAAATTTCGTTTAAAAGTAAGATTGTTTTTGATTCTCATTTCCTTACCGTTCCATCGTATTGTTCTACTTTATTTGTGACCATTTGTAATATATTCTACCCTCCCCACTAGTTTCTAGTTCTAAAGACTTCGAGAACATATATAATTGGTATAACAAGCAACAAGTCAACGATTCAGTACAGACTAAAAAATGTTGGGATACCTACCTCTCGTCGTGCGGTCCGAAGGGACAGGAAGTGATAAAGGACCTTAAAAGAGTTCGAGTACAGGTAACTCAGGTACTACGGTAGGTCAACAGAGTAGGAGACAGCAGGGGTAGAGGAGGACGGAAGTTAGAAAGGGTCGTGGTCCCAGATAAGGTAACTCAGTCAAGAAACGTAGTCCACCGGTTTCATAAACCCGAAGTCGAAGTCGTAGTCAGGAAGGTCACTTATAAGTCCTAGCTAAAGGAAATCCTAACTGACCAAACTAGAGGAACGACAGGTTACCTGGTAGTCAAGTCAACGAGTCAGTATAGGCTGAGAAACACTGGGGTACCTGGTATCGTACGGTCCGGAGGGACAGGTAGTGGTTGAGGGCCTCAAATGGGTTTGAATACAGACAGCTCAACCACTACGGTATGTTGGTAGAGTAGGAGACAGCATGGGAAGAGACGGACGGGAGTCAGAAAGAGTCGTAGTCCCAGAAAAGTTTACTCAGTCGAGAAACGTAGTCCACCGGTTTCATGACCGCAAAGTGGAAATTGTAGTCAGGAAGGTTACTTGTGGGTCCTGACTAGAGGGAATCCTACCTGACCAACCTAGAGGAACGTCAGGTTCCCTGAGAATTCTCAGAAGAGGTTGTGGCGTCAAGTTTTCGTAGTTAAGAAACCGTAAGTCGAAAGAAATATCAGGTTGACAGTGTAGGTATGTACTGGTATCGGAACTGATCTACCTGGAAACAACCGTTTCATTACAAAGACGAAAACTTATCCGATAGATCCAACCAGTATTGAAAAGAAGGTTCCTCATTCGCAGAAAATTAAAGTACCGACGTCAGTGGTAGACGTCACTAAAACCTTGGGGGTTTTTATTTCAGACCGTGACAAAGGTGAGAAAGGGGTAGATAAACGGTACTTCACTACCCTGACCTACGGTACTAGAATCAAAAGACTTACAACTCGTAATTCGGTTGAAAAAGTGAGAAAAGAAAGTGAAAATAGTTCTCCGAGAAATCAAGAAGAAGTCAAAGACGGTATTCTCACCATAGTAGACGTATAGACTCCAATAACTATAAAGAGGACCGTCAGATCTAAGGTCGAACACGAAGGAGGTCGGGTCGCAAAGAGTACTACATGAGACGTATATTCAATTTATTCGTCCCACTGTTATATGTTGGAAGTGTATGAGGAAAGGACTAAACCTTGGTCAGACAACAAGGTACAGGTGAAGGTTGACAACGAAGGACTGGACGTATGTCCAAAGAGGTCTCCGTCCAGTCCACCAGACCATAAGGGTAGAGAACTTCTTAAGAGGTCTCAAATAACACTAGGTGTGTCAGTTTCCGAAACCGTATCAGTAATTTCATCTTTATCTATAAAAAGACCTTGAGAGAACGAAAAAACTACTAGGTCGCCTACAACCAGCCTCTTCCGTTACCGTTGGGTGAGGTCATAAGAACGGACCTTTTAGGGTACCTTCCTCCTCGGACCGTCCAAAGTCAGGTACCCCACCGATTCTCAGCCTGTGCTGACTTACTGAAGTGAAAGTGAAAAGTGAAAGTACGTAACCTCTTCCTTTACCGTTGGATGAGGTCACAAGACCGGAACTCTTAGGGTCCCTGTCCCCTCTGATCACCCGACGGCAGATACCCCAGTGTGTCTCAACCTGTGCTGACTTCGCTGAATCGTCTTCGTCGTCGTCGTCTACAACCGTTAAATTAGAGACCAAGGAGACGGAAAAGATTTTGGTCGAACTTATAGACCTTCAAGTGTAAAGTGCATAACGACTTCGGACCGAACCTCTTAAAACTCGTAATGAAATGATCGCACACTCTGCTCACGTTAACACGTCATCAAACTCGTAAGAAAACGTAACGGAAAGAAACCCTAACCTTACTTTTGACTGGAAAAGGTCAGGAGACCGGTGACGACTCAAAAGGTTTAAACGACCGTATAACTCACGTTGTGAAAGTGTCGTAGTAGAAAGTCCTANTAACGCAAAGAAACCCTAACCTTACTTTTGACTGGAAAAGGTCAGGAGACCGGTGACGACTCAAAAGGTTTAAACGACCGTATAACTCACGTTGTGAAAGTGTCGTAGTAGAAAGTCCTAAACTTTGTCGAGTTGACCTTACGGTAGTGGAGGTGATCGAAACACACTTCACTACGAAGGATTCCGGGTAAACTGAAGTGTAAGGTCCTACAGACCGAGACCCACTCACTAGTGTGGTAACACTAGTAGACCCAACACTTCTAGAAAAAACATGTCAAGAAGATACATAAGAACGGTGGAGAAGAATTATAGAAGACGAAGACAATCCAGGTATGGTAAAGATATGAAATAGTTCGGGTAGAAACGTACTTTATAAGGGAACCATAGAGATTAAAAGAACTTCTCTAGAGAGCAGAAAGGGTAAGATAATAAAAGGAGAGAAAGAAAAGTGACTAGTGACTCCTTCCGAAATAGAGAGGAACGATAAGAAAACTTGAGACGTAAGTTTACCCATATAGAAAGGAAGAGAGGAGACGAAAAGTGAAAGGAAGAAAAGAGTCGATAAACATTCCGGAGGAGTCTGTCGGTAAAGAAAAAGAAAACGTAAAGAAAAAGAACCCCTACCACAACTAGGGACAGAGGACATGTCACAGTACTTGGAGACAGGTACGAGTAGTCCGTGACAGATAGTCTAGATCAGGGAATTTAGATAAAGAATGAAGGGGAGATATTAGTATTCCCTAAACTAAATCCAGTATGGACTTACCAGATCACCGAAGGGGGTGAAAGAAGTTAAATTCAGACTTAAACCGTCATTCCTCAAGTACTAGACTCGGTATCAGTCGAGGCCAGAACAAAAACGACTGACATATCTCGAAGAGGTAGAAACCGACGTTTCTTATATTACTTAGAGAAAAACCGTAACCGGTAGACCACTACAGGTACACATCCACAACAACCTTCTCCCATAAACAATACTGGTCACACAAGAGAACCGTTTTGATATCCCTAAAAGTTACGTCCACACATATGACTTTTGTCAACTATTCTATTCTATTTTATCCGGTGAGGGTGAAGGGAGGAAAAGAAGATGACTTACGTCGATATTTTGGACCTATCTTACGAGTCCCGTCAAAAACTCCTGAAACTTTTCATTACTCATCGTCCGTCTAAACCCTTCTTCCGTTCATAACTTCACAATTCACAACGACCTGACCACCACCTAAATGGTTAGACCGGGGACCGAGGAGATAAGACGATGGGACCTAAGTTACGTCGGGGTTGGGCTTTCGCCCTGACGATCCCTTTTCCCCGTCTCTCTCTCCGTCTCCCTCTCTGTTTGTCTGCGTCTCTACCCCTCTCTGTTCCCCCGGGACACAGAAGACAATCAAGACTGACCTCTACATCCCTCCTGTTGAGGGTCATGAATCTCTCTCACATCTTCAGTGGGTAAAACGAAGAGACAAGAGAGCGTGGTGTAGGCGGTTCGTAAGGGCATTACCAACACCGTCGGTTTCGTTGTTCTCCGGTCAATTTTAGATTTCGGCACTCGTCCCTTGGGAAATAGGGACTAATCTCTAACCTCTTCACCATCAAGGGTCTACTAACCTACTTGTGAACAACGAAAAAGAAGGACAAGGTGGTGGTAAATCGGGGTTTCGTCCACATGAGTACCCTTTATATGTCGTCTGATCCCATTTATTTCAGGATTGAAAGACCGGTCTTCTGGTCCCTATCCCCACGTACTCTCTCCTCCTTTCAGGACCCCTCTAAAGTCTCTTCCTTCGGTAACTCTTTCACTAGGAAATTCGATAAATAATCAAGGACCCGAGTGGGAACCCAACATGTGCAGACCTAGACTTTGTCGTATGTGTCTGAAACTATTGACCGGGTACCGTATGTCTGGTGATGGTTTTAGGTTCTGATCAGTTCCTGTTCGTGTGTATGTCCTCTCTGGTCTTATCGTGACGATCCCTTTCCGAAACCTTTGACTTGACTCTGAAGTCGGTGACTTACAGGCTTAGGTTAATCACCTGACTTAGGTTGACTCGTTAAAGGACGAATTTCTTTTTAAAGTCATGATAGGGTATTCTAAGTTTATTCCGGGTCGCTGAAAATTCCTTTATAATTTTTACAGACGCTATGTTTCAAATACATGGATTATCGGTAAACTTACAGAACAAACTTTTTATAGATACGTTAAGGAGACGGGAAAATTTTACCTTAACGAATAAAAAACGATAAGTCTACCATTTTTTTTTAGACGGACGTTATACCATCTGGACCCAAACTAACGACCCAGCCTTTCTAAGAGACTTCTTCCCTTACCGTTGGGTGAGGTCATAAGAACGGACCTCTTGAAGGACCTGTCTCCTCGGACCGTTCGATGTCAGGTACCTCAGCGTTCCTCAGTCTGTACTGACTCACTGATTGTGTGTGTGTAACTCAACGTACACAAGGAAAAAAGAACTGGTGCGGTACGTCAAACACCCTAAAATCAAGAAGTTGGTTCCTAACTTAGGTCCGGGAGTCGTCTTACTCACACCTCAAGATTGGTGACCTGATAGTCCCTTAAGGACTCAACATATAAGAATAAGTCATAATTGGGGATGGTCTATATGTTAAATGTTTATAAAAGAGGGGAAGGTGTCCAACGATAAAGTACAACAACTACCGAAAGAAAAGGTACCTCTTTTAAAAATCAAACTACATCAACTTGAAAAAAAAAAAAAAAAAACATGAAAGCGAAAACCACAGTTTAGACTTTTTAACAGTTCTGACTACAGGTCCTCGAATAACGAACACAAAAGAAGATCCATAAAAATACCAAAGTCCAGAATGTAAGTACAGAAATTAAGTAAGTCTCAACTTGAAACACGTACCACATTCTGTCTCTGGGTCAAAATAATAAAACGTATACTGACAGATCAAAAGGGTTGTAGAAAATAACTTCTCTGATAATATAAAAGAACCGAGGAAACAACATAGTTAGGTTTTAAGATGCAGATCGTTTATATAAAAAGTCCTCACTTCTTTTATCAAAATCTACTTCTTTTTGACTCCGTTAAACAACTTTCGTCTAACCAAAATTTTCTTAACGANCGAAAGAAAAGGTACCTCTTTTAAAAATCAAACTACATCAACTTGAAAAAAAAAAAAAACATGAAAACGAAAACCACAGTTTAGACTTTTTAATAACAGTTCTGACTACAGGTCCTCGAATAACGAACACAAAAGAAGATCCATAAAAATACCAAAGTCCAGAATGTAAGTACAGAAATTAAGTAAGTCTCAACTTGAAACACGTACCACATTCTGTCTCTGGGTCAAAATAATAAAACGTATACTGACAGATCAAAAGGGTTGTAGAAAATAACTTCTCTGATAATATAAAAGAACCGAGGAAACAACATAGTTAGGTTTTAAGATGCAGATCGTTTATATAAAAAGTCCTCACTTCTTTTATCAAAATCTACTTCTTTTTGACTCCGTTAAACAACTTTCGTCTAACCAAAATTTTCTTAACGACTTTTTTCAACCAGTCTATATCTCCCCTTTAACATGGTCTTTCTTTGGACTTTATTACTCTTACTATTTTTTCATCGTCAGTTTATATATAGACCCATTTATATGGTACGATAAGAAATGGATAACTCAAGAAATTTTTCACAAACTTTTAATTTTTGTTTTTCAAAATGTTATGAATTTTTGATAAAGAAGGACCCCGTCCACCGGTTTTACCGTCTCATCTTTCTGAGACTTGAATCCTCTTCAGGTTCCTGTGTGGTTTTAATTTGATACATGTCTTTGATAGAGACTCTTGTTCTTCCTTTCTAAAAGGTGTGATGTCTTTACTTTTTGCTCTACTCATTCTCCCTACCTCTGAGTTCTCTTAGTCTTGGGTGTGTGGGTCCAGTCACCGGGTCTCTACCCTCTTTATAGTGTTGACCTCTCCAGTAGGAGTTCGTCACTCTCCGACCTGGGGTACAACCCGAGGGATCACCCCCTATGACGTGACCCTTCCATAGCAGACGGGGACGTGGGAGGGGGTGTTCGGGGTCTTGTAGACCGAATCTCTTGGTCTCTCTGAATACAAACCCTTTCGACTTCTCGACCTCCTTTGTCTCTAAAGTGAGAAAATCTAGTACATGTTTTAGAGTGTTTGAGACTCAGGGTCGTGTCTCCCTCGTCAAACTTTCTTCGGACTCATTCTGGACGAACTACTAGGATGTCTCGGAAAATCTTACCGTCCTCCGCTGACACTGAAGACTCCTACCTCTGTGACCGGTAAACCCCCTCACATAGGATATCACCTTTGTAATCGTTGACGATTTACAGTGAAATCTTAGGAGGGAGATCGGATAATCACGGTCCCTAGACCAGGACGGGAGATCATCCGATCGTGGTAAGGATCGGAGGGACCGGGAACGTCGGTCGGTATGTCGTTTATAATTAATTACCTTTTTATATAGGGACTGATGGTTAGACCCGTCTCAAAACGAGAGTGGGATAATAAGAGATAAATTAAAATTTTTGTTAACCATGGTAAAGAGAAAATCCATAGACGACACAATATTTTTGTCAAATAAATGAATAAATAAAGAGTGAAGAGTAAAGGACCCGAATGAGTTGAACATTATCAGTGTTTTCTGTCCCTATTCCAACAAAATGAGTCCTTATATATGGAGTGAATTATCACAGATGTACATAATATATAAGTTATTTACAAACTATTCACTTAACTACTACGATAGTAACCACAACTGAGTAAGGATTGAGACGTAAAAAGATTGGAGAGACTAAAAATAGTTGGGTTATGTTTGAACTATTCAAAACTAAAACTAGAAGTAAATAAATATAATAGAACCTACATTTTACTTCAAAGAAGTAATTCTGTCTGAATGACAACAAAGCATTACATTGTTAAGGTAAAAAATAGGTACGAAATTAACAAGGGGGAAGATCGCATTTAACTACTCACGGTCTCTTTGGGAAAGACACCCGTTTTCCCTGAAACTTTTGGTATCTTCTCCTTAGAGATTTACTATTCACATCCACGAGTAACAGGGGAGGGGAGGAAATTGAAGAGATTACGTCTGTCAGAGGAACCCTTCTAACCCCTTCCAGGGAGCCAAGAATGGTAAACCTTATGATAAACATAAGAGTCTCCCTTCTATTTTATCTAGAGAGACCCAATATTAGAGACTTTACAAAAGTACTAAGATCTAAAATCGCGAGAAACTTTACATTTGTGTATAGAGACTCTTCTATTTAATGAAGGGGTTCCAAGAGGTGACAAATAAGTCAGTAGTAAATCGAAGATTCCAAATAGGAAATTAGATCCAAGGTCATTTGTAACGAGTCTTTTGGGATTGACACGTCTTTTGTGTTTATATAAGTAAAGGACTGTACATCGACATCTATAAATTGAAGTAAATACGAGAAATAATTCCATAATAATTGGGGGAAAATGTACCCCGATTTTCTCCAATTTTCTGGAACAATAAATTTCGTAGTTATTTTCTCACATCCACAACGTATGTAATAACGTGGTGTAAACAAATATAAAACTATTAACATAATATTATATTGATCAACGGAAACATTGATTCACACAAGGTAAAATACGTATCATAAGACTCTTTTACAAACATCTAAGGTGGTCTAACGGTCTCCACCGGTACCCTTTTTTTTAACCATTCTCAGACCAGATCCATAACCTTTAACACCTAATATGGCTACTTACAGATGAACTGTATAGGATCTGTTACGGTGTGTGATTGTGTAGGACGCAAACGTCAAGGTGTCCAAAGGTTACACGTAGGTTTTAGAAATTTGAAGAGACAATATAACAGAATACGAAGATTCTTAAGAAATGGCACGTACTACTCTTACTCGGAGACCTAGGAACTGACCAAAGAACCTAGGAAGAGAAAAATTTCCTTTTGACGTAAGACAAGTTTGATCGACTTTATAGGAGACGTCCAGTTTACCATATAAGACACGTCCTCATGTTTAAACCAAACCCAGGAGTCCTCCTACGAGACACATACTAGAACTGTTTCAGAGTATAATTGAGGGTCTCGTTTAACGTGTCGCGTAACGTCCAAGAAAGGGACTCAAACGGAACCGGAGTCCCGTAACTCCGGAGACTTCCACGATACCTAATCATGGTAAATGTTATACATAGAGTAAGGAGAAAATAAACGAGGTCGTTTATGAACGATAATCGGAATTGAAAGAAGTTTAGTCTTACACTTCTAACTATTACCACTGACACAGAACGAAACACCTCAACCCCAAGTTGTCTCTATAAGATATCGTTGAACATTGTTGAATAGTCTATGTAAATTTTTCTTGGTCTACTATTTCCAACTAATATCAGCCTACCCTGTTTGACCTCCCTATGTCTTTAATCTTCACCTATTTTGGTGTCCTTATTTCGTTAATGAGACCTTTGTATCGACTACGTTTGGGACCTTCTACGTCGATTGATATATGTTGCCTTCTCATTTGACAATTTACCTTCTCAATGAAATTTTCCCTCCCTCCCTGTATTTCTCTTATTTCTGTCCTCGATCTGAAAAACTTATACAGAACATTAGAATTGCAAACTTGACACATTTATAAAATAACATTAATAATTTGTTTTTTATATTTTTCGTTAGGGATTTATTGGACGTATAAACTAACCCCCGTATTGAATGGGACCTCCCGATGTCAGGTACCCAACATTTCTCAACCTGTACTAACTCGCTGATTGTGAAAGTAAATATTGAAGTGTCTCCTCTTGGTCAGGTTTACCGAAATTATATGACATTATAATGACAAGTAGGGACCACGTGTTTTTCCTTAAAATTTCGTAAAAGTCGTGAATCACAGGTGTTTTCAAAGGTGTGCAACGGACAAACTGTTCAGAAAGTTCGGAGATTGTTAGATATAAAAGAGGAGGTAAAGAAAAAGAGGAAATTTAAATTTTTCAAAAGGAGAATAACTTGTGACCAATAGAACGTCAAAAGGAGTCTCAGATCTAAAACGACAACGTCGGGGTATTACATTTTTATTTCTAAATACTGTAAATACTTGGGTGACCCTTTCGTTTATACCTGACCAATAAACTACTCTAATTCTTTAATAACGAATAAAAAATCCCATTATCAAATCCCACCAGAACAATTCTTTGCATACGACTCCATATATTTCTCGTTTACGTTTACTATATTACAGACTTTACACGAAATTTTATTATACCCCCCGTCAACTAGACACTTAACGGACCCCCTCGAGTCGGTTCTTATCCATATTTAGATTGTTATGATCAAACTGAATAAGACTTATACAAGTTTAAAGAAATATTGTTTGTTAATGTAATTCTCAAGATAGAGATCTCAGAAGTAGACCCAAACTTAAGACCGGGGTTGTGAAGCATTTATTCAACGACACCCATTTAGTACAGTTGAAAAACAAGGTATTAGACTTTTAACCTCGACTATCATAATAATGAAATATCTTAAAAACTCGACTAATTTACTCTATCATAGTTATGTGCATTTCACTGACCCTGTATAAGACCGTGTATCATTCATACGTTATTTAAAATCATTAGTAGTATTAATAATAATAAAAGAGATTCTAAATGATAAACTTTTGACCCTCTCTTTCTCTGTCTCAGAGAGGAAGACTCCAGTACACGAAACTCTCATTGTATTTGGACCTCGACGACCATCTGTAAAAAGGTCACCTCCCTCGGTGTCAAGTCTCCCCTTGTCTCCGTGACCCACCCGTCTCGGTGAAGTCGTGTGAACCTTGTGGACCCAAATCGGTAAGGACTTCGACCACATGGGGACCTGAATTGTGAATGACCCCGTTATTAATTCAGTGAAGGTCAACCCAAAGACTGTGATCGTTTATTTTAACAAGACCAGTAAAGGTATGTAGGATTGTACAGAATGTATCACAAGGTGGGTAGTGGATTTCGTGTACGATAAATATCTTTGACGGTGAGGTTTTTTGTTGTTGTTGTTGTTGTTGTTGTTGTTGTTTTTTTTTTTGTGGTTTGGGTAAAAAATACTTCATTTTGGGTTGGTAAGTCGGACTATGGCTTGTAGGAAAAAGTCAGTCAAGTAAACGAGTCAGCACAGGTTGAGAGACGTCGGGGTACCTGACGTCGTGTGGTCCGGAGGGACAGGTAGTGGTTGAGGATCTCGGATGAGTTTGAGTACATGTAGCTCAGCCACTACGGTAGGTTGGTAGAGTAGGAAACAGTAGGGGAAGACGAGGCCGGAAGTTAGAACGGGTCGTAGTCCCAGAAAAGGTAGGAAAAACTCAATCAGGTAGAAAAAGAAACCTGAATCAGGTTTAGATGAAAAAGTCGAAATACAAAATGAGAGGGTCTGAAAAGTAGAAAGACTACCAGTCCCCGCAACTGGGACTCCTCGGTGGGACTCGGACTCCGGTCCCCTCCACGGACCCTCCTCGGTGGGTGCGGCCTCCGGTCCCGGCCACCGGTCCTCTTCGTTGGGCTCCTCGCCACCGACCCGTCCGTGTCCTCCCGGATCTCCTCGATAGGGTGTAACTTCCAGTCCTTGCCGCCGCCATTCCTCTATGGGGAGCAGGTTCCATTCCTCGTCGCCGACACGAAACGACCTCGTCGACACTTCTCTATGGGGTACGGGTTCCATTTTCTTTGGGTTCATTCTACCATCCACAACGTTCTTCCGTAGTCTCCCATCAAGTCAAGTCAGTGAGTCAGCACAGGCTGACAAACACTGGGGTACTTAACGTCGTGCGGCCCAGAGGGACAAGTAGTGGTAGAGGGTCTCAAGTAAGTCTGAGTGCAGGTAGCTCAGGACTTCGGTATGAGTGTCTTTTGATCAGTTAGATCAGTGTGATCCTGGCGTCGGAACAGATTGAGTTACTTGGGTTCGGTACGGACGTCCCGTTGGGTTCTACCCGTCCAGTACCACCTGTCCAGACTGTCTTACACCAGGTGACCTCTTCCCTTACCGTTCGGTGAAGTCATAAGAACGGAACTCTTGGGGTACTTGTCATACTTTTCCGTATTACTATCCTATGGTTTTCTCCTTGAGGGGTAATCCACGGGTTATACAATGACCTCTAGTCACCTCTTTATTGAGGTCTTTCTTACTTCCCTACCTCGGTTTCCTTTTTGTTATGGGTCGACACCTACACTGACCACTATCTTCGTTCTAGGCCACGATATTTCTCGTTACAACGTATCCTTGGACCTTACAGTCCAGGTACTTAATTCCGTTTAATCTTCACCAGTTTGTTCTCTACCGTTCCCACTTGCAACTGTAAGATCCTTAATCGCTTGATTTTACCTGACCTTGCCCACGTAAATTGAGTCTATTGGTAATATAGATGATGACACCCGTCCTTAGGGAGTCTTCTTTACCTCATCGGTAGTACCAGTTGTTTTCTCAGGCTCTACGTCATGAACCTACGTTAGAGTTTTTGCTGTCTTACTAGAGACAAGCAAAGGTTCCGTTTGGTAAGTTATAGTGTCAATAGGTTCAGATACGGAGTTGGTCATTACGACTTCTTCGACTTCAACTTACCAAAGTACTTCTGGATGTTCTGGAAAATCTTGATTGTGGGTTTTTTCTACAGGAAAAGTAATATCCCCTGACCTTATGATTTCATCCTTCAGTTCTTTCTGGGCCTCATTGTCCGTGTAAACCGGAACCTTATGTCTTACTTCGTCCTGTTTCTGATTGTCTCGAAACGGTTCTTTTACGTGACCAGTATCGTTTGTGGGAGAAGGTTGTTGTGTCCTCTTCTGAGATGTGTACCTGTAATGGTCTACCAGTTTTGACTTAGTCTAACTAATATAAGAAACGTCGGTTTCTACCTCTTCGAGATATGTCAGTTGTTTTTGTTCTGGTCCTCGTCTGACACCGAGTCTAGCACTTGAGGAATAATGGTTTAAGTCTGACTTTAACTTCTTTCATCCCTTTTAACGATCTGGTAAGTCCATACTGGATTTAGTTTAGGGAATACTATGTCACCTTCACTCTTTATCTAAATTCCCGGATCTAGACTATCTGTCTCACGGATTACTTGATACCTTACTCCAAGTACTGTAACATGTCCTCTGTCCCTAGTTCTGGTAGGGGTACCTTTTCTTCACGTTTTGTCGTTTTACCGACAGACCCCTCCGGAATGTTTATCGACACTTTTCTTCTCTCCGTTTTTCGTTTCCTCTTTTCCTTTCTATATTCGTAGACTTACGTCTCAAGTTTTCTTGTCGTTCTTCTCTATTCTTTCGGAAGAAGTCGTTAGTCACGTTTCTTTATCTCCTTTTCTTGTCTTACCCTTTCTGATCTCTAGAAAAGTTCTTTTAATCTCTATGGTTCCCTTGTAAAGTACGTTTCTACCCGAGCTATTTCCTGTCTTTACCAGACCTGGATTGTCTTCGTCTTCTATAATTCTTCTCCACCATTCTTATGTGTCTTCTTGACATGTTTTTCTAGAAGTGTTGGGTCTATTAGTACTACTACACTAGTGATTGGATCTCGGTCTGTAGAACCTTACACTTCAGTTTATCCGGAATCTTTCGTAGTCATGGTCGTTTCGATTACCTCCACTACCTTAAGGTCAACTCGACAAAGTTTAGGACTTTCTACTTCGACACTTTCACGACGTGAGTTATACGGTCGTTTAAACCTTTTGAGTCGTCACCGGTCTCCTGACCTTTTCCAGTCAAAAGTAAGGTTAGAGTTTCTTTCCGTTACGTTTTCTTACGAGTTTGATGGCGTGTTAACGTGAGTAGAGTGTGCGATCATTTCATTACGAGTTTTAAGAGGTTCGGTCCGAAGTCGTTATGCACTTGACACTTGAGGGACTACAAGTTCCACCAAAATCTTTTCCGTCTTCTTGGTCTCTAGTTTAACGGTTGTAGACGACGTAGTAGTTTTTTCGTTCTCTCAAGGTCTTTTTGTAGATAAAGACGAAATGACTGATACGGTTTCGGAAACTGACTCACCTAGTGTTATTTGGCACCTTTTAAGACTCTCTCTACCCTTATGGTCTGGTGGACTGGACGGAGAACTCTTTAGACATACGTCCAGTCCTTCGTTGTCAATCTTGACCTATACCTTGTTGTCTGACCAAGTTTTATCCTTTTCCACATGCAGTTCCGACATATAACAGTAGGACGAATAAATTGAAGATACGTCTCATGTAGTACTCTTTGCGACCTGACCTTCTTTGTGTTCGACCTTAGTTCTAACGTCCCTCTTTATAGTTAGTGGAGTCTATACGTCTACTGTGGTGGGAGTACCGTCTTTCACTTCTCCTTGAGTTTTCGGAGAACTACTTTCACTTTCTCCTTACACTTTTCAACCGAATTTCGAGTTGTAAGTCTTTTGCTTCTAGTACCGTAGGCCAGGGTAATGAGGTACCCTTTATATACTCCTTTGTCACCTTTGTCACAGTCTGAAAAATAAAAAACCGAGGTTTTAGTGACGTCTACCACTGACGTCGGTACTTTAATTTTCTGTGAATGAGGAACTTTCTTTTCAATACTGGTTGGATCTATCGTATAAGTTTTCGTCTCTGTAATGAAACGGCTGTTTCCAGGTAGATCAGTTCCCATACCAAAAAGGACACCAGTACATACCTACACTCTCAACCTGACACTTCTTCCGACTCGTGGCTTCTTAACTACGAAAACTTGACACCACAACCTCTTCTGAGAACTCTCAGGGAACCTGACGTTACTCTAGGTTGGTCAGGTAAGACTGCCTCTAGTTGGGACCCTAAAGAAACCTTCCTTACTACGATTTCGACTTTCAGGTCATGAAACCGGTGGAGTACGCTTCTCAACTGAGTAACCTTTTCTGAGACTACGACCCTCTCTAACCCCCGTCCTCCTCTTCCCCTGCTGGGTCCTACTCTACCGACCTACCGTAGTGCCTGAGCTACCTGCACTCAGACTCACTTGAGGCCCTCTACCACTACCTGTCCCTCCGGACCGCACGACGCTAAGCACCCCAGCGTTTCTCAGCCTGTGCTGACTCNTGATACGGTTTCGGAAACTGACTCACCTAGTGTTATTTGACACCTTTTAAGACTCTCTCTACCCTTATGGTCTGGTGGACTGGACGGAGAACTCTTTAGACATACGTCCAGTCCTTCGTTGTCAATCTTGACCTATACCTTGTTGTCTGACCAAGTTTTATCCTTTTCCACATGCAGTTCCGACATATAACAGTAGGACGAATAAATTGAAGATACGTCTCATGTAGTACTCTTTGCGACCTGACCTTCTTTGTGTTCGACCTTAGTTCTAACGGCCCTCTTTATAGTTAGTGGAGTCTATACGTCTACTGTGGTGGGAATACCGTCTTTCACTTCTCCTTGAGTTTTCGGAGAACTACTTTCACTTTCTCCTTACACTTTTCAACCGAATTTCGAGTTGTAAGTCTTTTGTTTCTAGTACCGTAGGCCAGGGTAATGAGGTACCCTTTATATACTCCTTTGTCACCTTTGTCACAGTCTGAAAAATAAAAAACCGAGGTTTTAGTGACGTCTACCACTGACGTCGGTACTTTAATTTTCTGTGAATGAGGAACTTTCTTTTCAATACTGGTTGGATCTATCGTATAAGTTTTCGTCTCTGTAATGAAACGGCTGTTTCCAGGTAGATCAGTTCCCATACCAAAAAGGACACCAGTACATACCTACACTCTCAACCTGACACTTCTTCCGACTCGCGGTTTCTTAACTACGAAAACTTGACACCACAACCTCTTCTGAGAACTCTCAGGGAACCTGACGTTCCTCTAGGTTGGTCAGGTAAGACTTCCTCTAGTCGGGACCCTAAAGAAACCTTCCTTACTACGATTTCGACTTTGAGGTCATGAAACCGGTGGAGTACGTTTCACAACTGAGTAACCTTTTCTGAGACTACGACCCTTCCTAACCCTCGTCCTCTTCCCCTTGTGTCTCCTACTCTACCGACCTACCGTAGTGACTGAACTACCCGCACTCAGACTCACTTGAGGCCCTCAACCACTACCTGTCCCTCCGGATCACACGACGCTAAGTACCCCAGCGTTTCTCAGCCTGTGCCGACTCACTGACTTGACTTGACTACCCGACTTACCGAAGAAAGAAATGGTCCAAGGATTTATATGATAAAGACACGGAGATTCGAACCGACGGAGAGTGGACTTTATCTTGTGGAACGGGCAGGTAAATTATTCACTGAAGAGTACAAAGTTCCAGAAAACGTTTACAGTGAGAAGAGACTTTTGACGAAATAATCCTTGACCTTCCTGACAGAATGGAAAATATCTAGAAAGAAAATGAGGAAGATATCGTACGTAGTGACTATTAAACCATAATTATAATAACAATCACATTTTTAAACCTACGAATTTTTTAAGGACACTATAGTACACACGTACGAGTCAACGAAGTCAATACAGACTCACACTAGGGTACCTGACATCGGACTGTCCGAGGAGACAGGCTCCCCCAAGAAGTCCCTTCTTATGACCTCACCCAACGGTAAAGGAGGAAATCCCCTAGAACGGCTGGGTCCCTAATTTGACCTCAGAGGACACAGAGAATGCAACCCTCCACACGAGAATGCTGATCACGGTGGACCCTTTGGATATACGATAGTACCTAGGGGAATGTATACCTTATTGTGGGATAGTGAAAACACATGTTTCCGAGTGTACTACACCGAGAAAAGGTCGAAGAGACTACAGTATCTCTACTAACAGAGGGGAGTCATACGGTGTCGGATTATCCGGAATGAATGTAAGAAGTCTTTTGGGTCGAAAAGGACGAGAACTAGTCAGTAACAGTAAACGGATACTCTGGGACCAAGGTATAGAAGGATACCAACTAGAGACGAGTAGTAAGTAACATTGTAATAAATAGATTCCAGGAAAGAGTTTCTGGACGGGAAACTATCAATTCAACCATTTCTTAGGCGGACGTTACGTCCTCTGGAGCCAAACTAGGGACGCAGTCCTTCTAGGCGACCTTTTCCCTATCCGATGGGTGGGGTCATAAGAACCTGAAGGGAACACCGAGTCGACCATTTCTTAACCGGACGTTACGCCCTCTAGACGTAAACTAGGGACCCAACCCTTCTAGGGGACCTCTTACCTTTCCGATGGGTGAGATCATAAGACCGGACCTCTCAAGGTACCTGACATATCAACGTTTCTCAGCCTGTACTAACTCGTTTAAAGTGAAAAAGAGTTTCTCCGGAAATTCCAGTAGGATGGATTTAATCGGGGATGGGAGTGGGACCTTGGGGAGAGTATAATATGATACAATAAAAGAGACATCTTAAAAGTTCACAGAACGTAATGATACAAATAAACAAAGACTAACCTACAGAAAAGACGGAGAAGAGGGTCGACGTGATCTATTTATCAAGATACTACCCGTCCTAGTAAAAACAGAACAAAGTATGACATAAATATAGTGTATCTTGTCTCCGACCCGAAGAGACCACCGAGTCTCCGATTTCTTAGACGGTCGTTACGTCCTCTGGACCAAACTAGGGACCCAGTCCTTCTAGGGAATCTCTTCCCTTACCGATGGGTGAGGTCATAAGAACGAACCTTTTAGGGTACCTGTCTCCTTAGACCACCCCATATCAGGTGTCCCAGCGTTTCTCATCCTATGTTGACTCACTGATTCATACGTACGTACGTAACAAGATTGAAATTTAAGTATAAAACGATCTCAAGTTCGGTTGATCAGACGTAAAGGACTCTTCAGACCCTTGACTCGAGTCATCCATACCATGAACTACGTTCCTTTGACGACACTACATGATGTTTATCACTTTATTACGTTCTGAATCCGGTGAACAGAAATCCTGTACACGGAAAGCAAATAAAAATAAAACGATACTTTCACCGTCTAAATACTTATATATCAAAATACCGAAATATCCAGATAGAACTCAAAGTAAATTATTCCCACATAGTACCTATATGTCCCTTCGGACCGTACGACGTCAGGTCCCCCGGAGTTTCTCAGTCTGTCCTGACTTACTGACTTGACTTGACTTGACTTGACTACCTATAATTCGACAACTACTTCTCGTATGCGTAAATCGTCGAATATTTATCCGACCGAGTGAAAACGAAAGGAAAACAAGATTAGAAACTTGATGACCCCGTATTTTGTTTTTCTAACTTACTCTCTCGATACACTTGTAATACCGGTACACGATTACTTACCTTCATTAAACTTTTCTAACCCTACCCCGAGTAATATTTGTGTTTTAACCGTGTTTGAAACATTATCAAGAATGAGATTTACAAAGGGTAACTTTGTAGTGTTAAAGATGTAAAACAATAAGATTGGGGTTCAACCTTAATAGGAATAGTATCAAAAATCCCTAAGTATTAAATTTAAAATTATGTTCTTAACTTCGATTTCAATACAAGATTTCATCCTAAAGACAACTACCCCTTAATACTTAGAAAGATTTGCTAAATTCCGAACGATATTCTTAAAATAAGTGACACTTTTTATAGAGACAAATTGTTAGAAAGTCAACACAATGGAAGTAAGTATCTACATTGACGATAACTTTGAGTATGTGAGAGTGTGCGTGGGTGGCATAGAACTAAATAGTCCAACTTTATACTTCACCATCTTCATATGAAAGGATAAATTTTAAAGTCTCAAGAAAGAAAAACAAGTTCAAGGAAGTAGTACAGGACATTAAAGTACGATGGTAAAATTTTGCATACAATGTCTAATTTTTTTTTTTTGTTTTGACTCGTTTTATTCAATTTCCTAGTAAAAGTATTATTACGCAATGGAGGCCGATCCTATCGACGTAAAGTTTTATGTTTACCACTACGGGTGTCATTAGTGTTTCCT
The DNA here is from genome assembly GCA_006410555.1 of Capra ibex. Taxonomy (NCBI): domain Eukaryota; kingdom Metazoa; phylum Chordata; class Mammalia; order Artiodactyla; family Bovidae; genus Capra; species Capra ibex. The sequence continues at coordinate 32,218,936 of SJYO01049755.1, read as the reverse complement.
ACTCAGACTTACCCCCCTCAGTCCGTGAAAACTTCCCTACACCCCGTAAGATACCGATAAGTTTCGGAATCAAGATGACAACCGATGTACGAAGCAGGTCAAAAGGGAAAGGTCAGAATACGACACCACGGAAAGAGAGGGAGATGTAAACGAGATGACTCCTCAGTTACTGTACGTCTCGAAGTAGAAATCCAAAAGAGAGTGAAATTGAGGTCACTCATCAGGTCGTAACTTGAAGTCGTAAAAATGAGGAGTCAAACGAATTACAAACTGAACAGTTAAGGTAAGGACTCCGGTGTCGAACTAACTCCTGGGTTTCAAAAGTGATTAACTAAAGAATTTACACTTTACCTTATAGAAGACGGAAGAGTTATTTATTCCTACATTGTCGGTAGTCACGAAACCCCAGAGGTTCACATTTACTCCCGAGGGGTTTCCCTTTTATTATGGACCCTAGGTCGTCTATGACCGTTTTACGGGGAGAGAGGGGTGGGGTCACTAACGACCCCCTACCCCTCCCACCCTACCCCTCTCCTACACTCTTTATTTTTTGTTTTTTTGTTTTTTTTGGTCCTACGACCGACGTCTATCGACTCTACGTATACTGTCCTTACTGAAGTTATTAGGTCTGAGAAGGCATTAAGGTATGTATACGTATCTTCTCGTGATTTAAGCAATTGAACTCGAGAGACCAAAAGGAATCAATCACAATCAGGAAGGAAGGACAAACTGAGAAACGCCGGGGTACCTGATATCGGGCGGTCCTAGGAGACAGGTACCCTAAGAGGTCCGTTCTTCTCACCCAACGGTACGGGAAGAAGTCCCCTAGAAGGACTGGCTCCTGATCTTGGACCCAGAGGGCGGAACGTCCGTCTGAGAAATGGCAGACTCGGTGGGGGTTAGTAATCGTCATTAGAGAAGACAACTTTGACAGACAGGGGGAAACAATATTTACAGGTATAGGACACTGAGGAAGGGAGCCTCATCAAAGAATCCCCGATGGACTCTATGACGGAGGGTCCAAACTTCAAGATTTGTAAGGGTGACTTAATTTGTGAGAAATGAAAGTCCAACACTGAATAAAAAGTCAGTTGTCTTTGATTCGTATTAAACTTAATCAGAGGTCACATAGTGATGTGTTAAAGGTATACACCTCAGGTTCGTCTTGGGTGACGGGGTTTAGAAACCCATACTAATAAATAAATCTCTTATTTGACTCTCTCTGAAGAATTTTGTCACTCAAGAGACCACTAATGTTAACTTTATAAACTCCGACACTTTTCTCGTCTGTACTCGTGTCCTCTCCATTACATTTCCGTTTTACTTCCTTCTTCTCGGATTTCGGCATCCGAAATCCTCTTCATCGTTTCCTTCACTTCACCTCAACGAGTCAGCACAGACTGAGAAACGCTGGGGTACTTGACATCGGGCGGTCCGAGGAGACAGATACCCTAAAAGGTCCGTTCTTATGACCTCACCTAACGGTAAAGGAAGAGGTCCCCTAGAAGGACTGGGTCCCTAGCTTGGGCCCAGAGGGTGCAACCTCCGTCTGCGAAATTGGAGACTCGGTGGTCGTTTCCTTCCAACATACGTTTGTCCGTCTCAGTTTTCAAGTTTTACACACGTAAAAAGTCTAATAGGTTCGTGATTACACCGTTCACCACATATCCCAACGTTAATCGTACACCAGTAGTTTTGAGATCCTAAGATGGACAAGACAGTAGGAAAGTAACAGGAAAGTAGGTGACTTCGTTTGTCTTTGTGGAGTAAACTAGACCTAGAGACGGTCTGCAAACAAATTTTTTCCATAAAAAGGAGAAGTTCCCGAATCCCGGTCAAATATTTGTACTTTCGTCCCCAACTAAATAAATATCTCTTTGACCACTAAAGGATACACCTGACCCCCTGGTCCCTCTCCAAATCACCATATCCTTCTTCTTTTTTCGGATCGCTCGGACCTTAGAAACGGACGGTTCAGTTCTTGTTAGAATCTTATTACTCACCTAATAACTTCCGACCCAAAAATTCACAACCCAAACCCGTTTCCCGTCTAACATTACTTGGAAAACAATCTGATCACGTCACTCTCGAAGTCATGTCACTTGATTCAGTTAAATTCCTTGACAGAAAGGTGGGGACGGGGAGGTAACCATTATCCAGACAGAGAAGATGAAAAATTTTCTGTTACCACTATCCATCAAATTTTTTCTAAAAACCCTTCTCATCATAGTAGTTTTACCGCTATATCTTCTGGATCAGAGACAGAAGACTACTTTTAGTTGTTAATCGATAGGTGTTTATTTTTGTCGAGACTCTTTTGACCTCTCTTTAAAATCGTTGTGTCTCCTTATTTTTTGGGACTCTTATTGACGTATTCTTTTTTTTTCTGTTGAGGTAAAACGTTGAAGTAGTTGAAATAGTGGGGTAGGAGTTTTAGTCTTAACGAGTCGTCTTCCTTCCTTAAAGGGTCGATCTTACTGAAGGGGAGTGGTCCTTTCATTCTTTCTTCATGACGTACTTCCAGAGTAAAACCAAGTGGGGTGGGTCTGGTCGTTTCAACTCTATATCTCTCGATCCTTGTTCCTTCTTTTCGTCCCCGATGGTTCTCGTGAACGTGTCGCCCTCCCTAGTGCCAAGTGTCACTGAACGAGACGTCTGTGGGGATCGTCTAAAGTGGTCGAGCCCGACTGAAAACCGACACGACCCGAAAGTGACAACGAGTCCACCAGAAAAGAGATCAACACCGCTCATCCCGATGAGAGATCAACGACACACACCCGAAGAGTAACGTTACCGAAGAGAACGATACCTCGCATCCGACATCCACTTACCCAAAGTCATCAACACCGTGTACCCGAGTCGTCAACGTCGAGGGCCCGAGACCTCGTGTCCGAGTTCTCAACACCACGTACCTGAATCAACGAGGCGTCGTACGACCTAGGAGGATGTAATCCATACCTTGGGTACCCAGGACGTAACCTTCCGTCTAAGAAATAGTGACTCGATGGTCCCTTCGAGGTGAAGAACGTAAGAACTCAAATATCGGTTCTAAAAATAGTTTGTATGTGTGTGTGAATTCGTATAGTTACGGGAAAGGGAGAGACGACTGTGTTCCAATAAAAGTGCAAATTAACTTCTATATAATTCGTATCTACGTCGTACACCGTGAATCGTGTCAGACCAGAAACTTATTTTGACGGTCTTTTAAAGAACTCTACTCCCTACTTTAGATGTACTCTTGAGCCTTAACCGTCATGAGTAACTTGAAGAGGAAAGTCAAGATCCCATAATGTTCAGGTCTTCAACAAAGATCATTCGGTCATGATTGTCGACACCAGTCAACTACCCATTCTTAACTTTTCTTCTTAATCTCTTACCACTAATATGTTGATTTATTGAAGTCTGAACTTAAAACCAGTGTAAATAAAGTTAATTTCTAGACATATTAAAGGTCGAGATGTGTCACAATCTTTTTGAGTCGGTTTTGACTTCCCTTTTTTTGGGGTTCTTTATTTTGTATACAACCCAATACTAAAACGTACTTGTTAAAACTTTAATTTTCACGATTTACTATATAAAATCTACTCATCGTAAAGAAGAAATTCTGAACTTCATCTTTTTATGAGTTTAATCTAACGTTTAATTTAATCACAATTCCTAACCTTTATAAACTCCTATAGGAATTCCCTATTTATGTATAAGGTAAAGGGGACAAAAATTTTCCGAAGATGACTAATGAGAATAGTCTTTCGTGTTTAACGGTAAAGATCAGTTCCTTATTATTTTACTAATCAAACGAAGACACCAAGATCTAAAGGTCTCTTGACTGTATAACTGTTTAAAGAGATAACACAGTATTCTTTTAAATAGAGGGAACAAACAGAAACACATAAAACCCTACAGTTCAAGTTACATAAGATCCCACAGTTTCAGTTATGTGTGCAGAAAACCCCTAGATGTAATTCGACGTGACTTAGTATCTTAGTATTCCAACTTTCCCGTAGATTTCCATTAAACTAGGATAAGAATTGAAGGTCCGTTCTAAATTCTTAACACGAAATGGGACAAATATTTTAGACTTTCTTCTTTTATTTTATTAGATCTTATCTACTAAAACTTTATAAATAGTATTTAACAATAACAACTTAGAGAATATTAGAAAAAGATTATTAGTTATAATTGTTTATTTTTTATCCACTTCAACAAACTAAAGGAAACGTTTGATTCAGAAATTCTCAATTGTATAATCGAACCCTCGAAGAATCGTCAGGTAAATCGTTCTGTTACAGGATCACAGAAGTCGGTTCGGTCATGATTCACGGATTTTGGGTATACTAGTAACGACATCAACTTGTCAGGTGTAAGAATAGATATATATCAGTCAAACGGAAATCTATCAAATATTAAAAAGGATCCATGACTAGGATATGTTTGTACGATTAAATGTGGTAAATTTTTTTTCTGATTGTTTTAAAAGAAGTAGTAAGGTCAATGGAGAAATTATAAAAGTAAAAGAGATTTTCTCTTTAACTAACTCTTCTCATTGATTCCTGTATATGGTAAACGATATTGGGTGGCTTTGACTTGTAATATGTTCATCTAGATATATCTGATGTTCTATGAAACATCAGTGATGTCAAATTCTTCTGTGGTTTAGTCTATGATAAGACTTAGTTTCTGTCAGAACTCACAGTCTCAGAAAAGTCACACTGTAAAGTTGTACTCATAGTGTAAGTCAATACAACTTACTTTGTCTCTATAATTCTTGTTAAAATTTTCGTTGAAAATAGGTAATGGGAAATCTCCTTTCTACGACCAAAAATCTAAGTTTTCTTGAAATTTAAAGATTAGTCAAACAAGGTTTTTTTACAATTTTTGGGTAGACTGAACTTACTGACTTTATTCAGAGGACGACCAGGCTGGGACCTATCCAGGTAATGACATTCTTCTGGCACTGGGTTCATCACCTAATTCTGTCTACTAACGTTGTGGTTACAGGACCTCTGAAAGTTTCTTCATTAAAGAAGAAAATTTTTTACGAAACTATACATTTATTGTACTTTTTATCGGGAGTGAAAAAAGATCCCATAAAGAATCCCATTGTCTCTCTATTATTCTGTTACCTTTTTTTCGTTAGTTAAAAGGGGGAGATAACACTACGTGAAGAACCGTCGACCATCTTAGGTCCCTAGACCTTAAACATTACATCTTTACGACTTGATAGACACTACCCACGAAGTACGGTCTCTCGTACTTCATAGATGAAAAAGTCTGGTGTTTTGTGGTAAACTATCTTAAATAAGACTCCTTTGAAGAGAATCTTTCTCAAATCGAACAGTACATTTTAGAGGACTTTTAACTGTAATCTCATGGACGAAATATCTAGTTTCAATATCGGAGTAATTTTTGGATAGATGTAGACCTTATTAAGAGTGACTTTTGATTGACTTCTGACCGTCTTTAGGAAGGATGTTGGTTCCGATATCCTTCCTAAGTGTACCTTAGTCCATCCTTCCCTTCTCTTTGTTAGTCAAGTCCTGGATACGGGGATCCTCCCCTGAGTCCACTTTTCCCTGTAATACGTCTGTCTCTAGGAGGAACCCCTGACTCGCCAAGTTCAGTGTATACCCCACGGGGTCGGGACCTCAGGATGTATCCCTGATATCCGGGAAAACCGACTAACCTCCCGGACATCTTGATTATCCTCCTGACACCTTTCAGACCGGAGATGAACACTCCGTGTGTACGTACGAACGAGTATGGACTTCGTCCCGCTCTCCCACCTAACTTTTGGCCTCACTGACCAACCGGAAAAACACAGACGGGGTCACGGACGGGGTTCGACTTGGTTCGTTTAAGAAGTCGAGGTGAACTCTCGAACAGACACTCTGTGTCTCCGTTGAGTCTGGACTTCACAGTAGGTTCCTCCCACCCCTGACGGTGGTGACCGTGAATGTGTCCGTCATGTAGTCTTCGTCTAGAGACAGGTGTTGACCTTTTGGTGTCGGATCCGGGGTTGTGTGTGGATCACGAGTGTGGTCGTGGAGAACAAGGTCGTGACGAGAGGAGACCCCGTTCCTACGACCAGTCCCTCTCCCTCTCGTGTGTAAATTTCCCTTCGGGGTCGAGTGTGGACCAACGTCGGGGTCTGAGAGGTAGGAATCGTGGTAGAGGATGGTTCCACTATCAACGACCATGTGGGACTCTTTCTGGACTGAACACAAATGTAGTATAGGTCCAGAGGGTGGTTTCGGTGACCTGTAGACATCTGACATATCTCTGTGAAGGTGTATTCCTGTAGGGAAATTCTGGTGTTCTCCATTGACGAATGGTATCTCTATAACTTTCAATTCGTTTTACTTCTGTCTTCCTAAACAGAGTCAACTTTCTCGTTCTCCTTTGTGGAATTTTTTATTTATTACTTTGTCTTTGTTAAATAGTCTGTTTCTGTAATGTCCTTTCTTCGAATATCCGTTTATAGAGACTACTTATATTTACGTTTTTAGGAATTGTTTTATAATCGTTCGGTTTTAGTTGTTACATATTTTTCTTAGTATGTGGTACTAGTTCACCCTAAATCTGACAAGTTATAGGTCTTTAGTTAGTTATATATACGGCGTAATTGTTTTCGTTATCGTTTTTAATACGTTAGAACTATCTTTTCGGTATCGAAAATAAGTAAGTCCTACTTTCGATAGTACTATCAACTATACTCTCTCTTGTATGGAGTTACTTTGTTTCCAGTAAATACTATGTCGATTGTAGTATAAGTTGCCACTTTTCGACTTACAGAAAGGAGATTTTAATCCCTTTTCCGTTCCACCGAGTGAAAGTGGTAAAGATAAATTGTAGTATAATCTTCAGGATTAGTCGTTAGTTCTTCTTTTCTTCGTTTTCCGTAAGAAAACATTCCCTTTTGACCTTCCGTTCTTCATTTTAACAATGATAAATGTCTACTACACTATAAGATATGTCTTTTAGGATTTCGGACGTGATTTTTTGATAACCTTATCTATTTAAGTCAATTCTACGTCCTATATTATAATTATATGTCTTTAGCCAACGTAAAGACAAGGACTTATTACTTGATAGTCTTTCTCTTTGTTATTCTGTTAGTACAAATTTTAACATAGCTTTCCTTCTTTTATGGATCCTTATTTTAATTCCCCCACTTTTGAGTGACTTTAGATATTTTCTAATTACTTTAAACTTTTACTATGTTTCTTTACCTTGTTATTAGACATAAGAACCTGACCTTCTGAAAACAATTTTACAGGTATGATGAGTTTCGTTAAGTATTTAAGTTACGTTAGGGATAGTTTTATGGGTACTGTAACAAGTGTTTTGATCTTGAGTATTATGATTTGAATTTTACCTTGGTGTTTTCTACGGTTTAACGGTTTTACTAGGACTCATTTTTCTTGTTTCGACCTCCATAGTACAAGGGACTTAAGTCTGATATGATGTTTTGATGTCATTAGTTTTGTCGTGTCATGACCGTGTTTTTTCTGTGTATCGAGTCTCCCTGACTAATTCTTCGGGTCTTCATTTGGATATGGGATACTAGTTAATTAAGTGTCTCTTCCTCAGTTATTATATGTTACCTCTTTTCTGTCAGGGTAGTTAGACAACACGACCCTTTAACCTATCGATGTACATTTTCTTACTTTAATCTTGTAAAGGAGTGTAGTATATAATTTGTGGATTTACATTTTGGACTTTGGTATTTTGAAGATTTCCTCTTGTGTCCGTTTTATGAGATACTGTGTCTAGTAACGTCATGAAAAAAAACCCTAGATAAAGAATTCCGTTCTCCTTACTTTCGTTTTTACTTTTCCGTTGGATGACTTACTGTCTTTTACAAACGTTTATTACACTGGTTATTCTAATTATAGGTTATATATATTTGTCGAATATGTTGAGTTACTGTTATTTCGTTGGACTAATTTTTTATCCGTCTAGACTTATTTGTAAAAAGGCTTCTTCTGTATGTTTACCAGTTATCCGTGTCATTTTATACAAGTTGTAGTCATTAGTAGTTTCTTTACGTTTAGTTTTAGTCTTACTCTATAGTGGACTGTGGACAGTCTTACCAATAGTATTTTTTCTAGTGTTTATTGTTTACAACCGTTTCTACATTCTTTTACCTCAGGAGTATGTGACAACCAATGTTTAATGTCGGTGATACCTTCTGACGTTCCTCCAAGAAACTATTTGATTTTTATCCTGATGGTAGTCAAGTCAAGTCAGTGAGTCAGCACAGACTGAGACACTTGGGTACCTGACATCGTACGGTCCGAAGGACAGGTAGTGGTTGAGGACCTCAAATGGGTCTGATTACACGTAACTCAACCACTACGGTAGGTTGGTAGAGTAGGAGACAACAGAGAAAGAGGAGGACTGAAGTTAGAAAGGGTCGTAGTCCCAGAAAGGTTTACTCAGTCAAGAAATGTAGTCCACCGGTTTCATAACCGCAAAGTCGAAGTCGTAGTCAGGACGGTTACTTATAAGTCGTAAAGGAAATCCTAACTGACTAACCTAGAGGGACGACAGGTTCCCTGAGAGTTCTCAGAAGAAGTTATGGAGTCAAGTTTTCGTAGTTAAGAAACCGTGAGTCGAAAGAATTATCAGGTTGAGAATGTAGGTATGTACTGGTTTCAGACTGTGACAAAGGGGTAGATAAACGGTACTTCACTACCCTTGTCTACGGTACTAGAATCAAAAGACTTACAACTCGAAATTCGGTTGAAAGAGTGAGAGGAGAAAGTGAAAGTAGTTCTCCGAGAAATCAAGAAGAAGTGAAAGACGGTATTCCCACCACAGTAGACATATAGACTCCAATAACTATAAAGAGGGTCGTTAGAACTAAGGTCGAACACGAAGGAGGTCGGGTCGTAAAGAGTACTACATGAGACGTATATTCAATTTATTCGTCCTACTGTTATATGTCGGAACTGCATGAGGAAAGGGTTAAACCTTGGTCAGACAGCAAGGTACAGGTCAAGATTGACGACGAAGAACTGGACATACGTCTAAAGAGTCCTCCGTCCAGTCCGTCAGACCATGAGGGTAGAGAAATTCTTAAAAGGTGATTCCTGATGGTATACTAGATCATTAGGGTGAGACCCATATATAGGTTTCTTATACTTTTGTGATTAAACTTTTCTATGTACATAAGGTAACGAGTGACTTCATAATAAATTTTATCGGCTCCCCACGATTCTCCATCTTCTTTCCTCGGGTCCCCGGTATAGGGACGATTTTAGGAGGAGAAGGTAAATCTTTTTTTTTTTTATCGGTTCTATACCTTTGTTGGATTCACGGTTAGTTGTCTACTTCCCTATTTTTTACATACATATGTATGTGTGTGTTATATTATAACAATAACAAATCAATGATTCAGTATAGACTGAGAGAACACCAGGGTACCTGACATCGGGTGGTCCGAGGAGACAGATACCCTAAAGGGTCCGTTCTTATGATCTCACCCAACGGTAAAGGAAGAGATCCCCTAGAAGGACTGGGTCCCGACCTTGAACTCAGAGGACGTAACCGTCCGTCTAAGAAATGGTGACTCGGTGGTCCCTTCGGGTGTTAGGTGTTTTTCTTAATTTAAGACAGTAAACGTTGTTGTACCTACCTGGATCTCTCATAATTGGAACCTCTTTACCGTTTCTATTTATAAAACGTAATACTGAAAATTCACCTAAGATATTTTGTTTAGTCACATGTATTGTCGTTTTGGGTCTTAGTGTCTATGTCTCTCGTTTGATCACTAATGATCACCTCTCTCCCTTCCTCCTTCTCCATTCTAACCCCATACCCTAATTCTCTATGTTTGACCATACATTTTCTATCTATTCGTTGTTCCTATACAACTTGTCGTGTCCCTTTATCATTACTGAAGTTTACCTTATATTAGATATTTTTATAACCTAGTGATACAACATGTGAACTATGATTAAATTGTAACATTTAATTAATATGAAGTTAATTTTTCTAGTTTCATGTTAGGACATAAAAGGTTCAATGTTAAAATCTTTTCGAAAGTTTAAAGAAAAAACCAATTTTGTACTTCTTCCTTCCATCACATTTGACTCGTTGATAAGACACAGTCCGAGTGTATTTACATCATAAAAACATATTACCTTGTAATAAGTAAGTATTTTACCTTACTTCATGATATATATGATGTTGTACCTAATACGAAGTTTCGTAATACAATTCACTTTCTTTGGTCTGTGTTTTCTGGTGTATAATTTACTAAGGTAAACATACTTTACGGTTCTTATCCGTTTAGGTATCTCTGTCTTTCATCCAATCATTATCGTTCTTCGACCCCCCACCCCCTCATCCCTCACTGATGATTACTCACGACCCTAAAACCCCTTTACTATCTTTTAAAGACCTTAATTACCATTACTGTCACGTTTGAACACTTGTATGATTGTTGGTGACTTAAGGTGTGAATTTTTACACTTATGTTGAAAAGATGCACCCAGAAGAAAGTGTGATGATTTATTTAATCGACCTTACCTTTTTCTAACCTGGTCTTTCCTCGATACAGAAATTCTTAAATTTATAGAGAATATCCACTAATTGTATATTTAATTAATGAATTTATGTACGATCTGATTCTATTAATAGTACTCCCATTTTGTGTGGTTGTAAAATATTTTGTGAAAAACGGAACACAGAAGGTTAATATCAGAAGTTTATTACATTATTAAAACAATGTCCACGATCATACAGAAAGAGGAATTGTGTCAATAAAGTACTTTCACCGTATTTCAAGTATTGATAAGTTGGACTCTTTACCCATTTACCTCAGGGAAAAGATAACGAACATGAAAATACAAATACACTTTTAAAGACATCTTTATTTCCATAATGGATAAACCCTTTTCGTAATAAAAGGATTCATTGAACCTCATATGAAATGAAAGGACGTAAAAAATTATTATTTCCATTCTAAAAATAGTCTCTTTACGTGTCTAGAATTTTAATGAAGGAAGTGGAATCTTTAAAGGGTTGGTTAGTAAGAGAGAGTATTCGTTGGTGACAAGACTAAACAGTGACATCTAAACAAAAAGGACCAAAACTTAAAACACATCTACCTACATGTTATACAAGAAAAAATACAGACCGAATAAAACAAGGCGTATTATAAAGACTCTAAAAGGGGTCAACAAGATACATAGTCATCAAGTAAAAAAAAATTCTCAGCCTGTGCCGACTCGCTGACTTGACTTGACTTGACTTGACTTGACTTCCCCATAAAATAATTTACTTGTACAGTATTAAACGATTAGACAAGAGGATAATTACCTGTAGACCTGTTCAAAATTGCTAAAAATTTCTTGATAATATAAAGTCATGTTCAGAAAAACACTTATATACAAAAGTAGAGAAACCCATAAATACCATTTCGATAAGTACTAAGACGTTTCACAATATACTTGAATGTTAGAATGGTCGTATCACTGGCTCACAAGATCAATAAGGTATAGGAGTGATTGTGAATCAAAACGGACAGAATGAATAAGATCGGTTTGATCACCCATACTTTACTATGAATTAATACCAAAATGAAAAGTAAAAGGGCTACTGATTACTAAAAATTATAGAGAAAAATTTAAAAATCATAGAAAGTTACATGAATAATCGGTGTACTTCACCGAAAAGTACAGAAAACGAGTCAAATTGTTAGACAGAACAATAAATAAACATCTTCAAGACGTATATAAGCTCTAGTTAAAGAAACAATCTATATACATATTATTTACAGAAGAAGTTGTACATCGAACGGAAAAGTATAAAAATTAAGATAGAAAACTACTCATTTCTGAAATTAAAAATAATTCAGGTTTAATCGTTACTTTTTAACAAGTCACGATTTATTAGAAACTGATAGAGTACCATCGTTTCTAAAAGAACAAAATAAAAGAAGATCTTCGAAATATCAAAATCGAAAAGTCACCTCAGATCCGGTAAAGTTCAGTCAACACGTTACATAAATGAAAGGAGGTAGGTCGATTTAACTTCAGTTCTCTACAAAATCAAGGTCCAAATAGTGAAAGAGGAGAGGAGTCATATAAAGTACTGTTCGGTAAAGGAGAAAAGTAAAGACAAAGGGTAAATATTTGACTCTCGTAATATTATCCACTTGTGTCAGACTACTAAAAGATTTTTAACTTCATCAGGGTGTACATCTTTGATAAAATCGGGACGTGGGGATGGTTCTACAATTACCTCTTCAATCTAATATTCCTAACGTCAGTCACATCTGTCAGGAACAATAGAATGATTGATGAGTATACTTCTTTTATGTACACATTCCTCGACAAGATTTTAGAGTCCCTTTTACGGAAAATCTCGGTTTGGACCTTTGGTTCTATAAATAATTCACGTCATACACTCATTCTTAATGACCTCAATTAGTCAATTAAGACAAAAACAGGACACTAAATGGTTTATAAATGAACCGTAAACCCGGACACCAATTTGACAACAACAACAAAAATTTATTCTCAACCTACTCCCCTTTCCAAACGGTTTATACTTGATGTCTTAACATAGAATTGTGAAAGGTTTACACGAGTGGACCCTCCTCAAGTCTCATCACTCTTTCCTTCATCCTAAACCCCCGTCCTCTTAGTCTTTACCTTCACATACGAGACACCTAGTCTTCACACGTATTGACCCCAAACCGAAGGTCACAAACGCCTTCTCTCCCCGGTCCAACTTCTCTTCCTCGGTTTCACACTCCTAAATTTCGGTCTTCGTTCGATTCAAATCTAACATCTGTAATCTCTACCTTTTCTAGGTGTCCTATTATAATGGTTTGAGTAAGGACCGGTCGAGTCCTATGTAAATTTGTCTTTCTAGTCTATGTTTTCACTGGTGTTGGTTTCCGGTCACGAGTCGGTAACGAGACCCGGAATTTTATCACTACACTTACTTCAAATCAAATTCACCTATGATAAGTCTAGGTTAGATTGTGTAGACGGAAGAATTTTCTTCGACCCTATCTTCCAAAAAACTACGAACTTTAGTTCTTTTTTCATAAGACGTTTACAGAGATGTAAGAGATCTATTATATTAACGGTACAAAAACAAGGATTACAGATAATCCTTGTCTCCACACTTACTCACACTTACAAACACGTTGTTATAGGACCTTTTCACTAAGGTTTTAACACCTAGTATCTAACTATGTTTAGGTGTTTTCCCCCCTTTTATTCCTGTTACACATAAAAGGTATGAATTAAAATGATTTTCATTTCCTAATTGGAATTAAGATTCTAATTCTAGAGAGATATAAAAGTGAAAATCTGATAGAAAAACCTCTTTCTTCTCTATCATAACCATACACATAAAAATTAGTGGAAAGAACCGTTTTACTTTTAACTATTTATTGGGATATATTTATGGAAACAATTTTTTTTACTCAGATACTATAAATTTAAGTTCGACGTCGAAGAAGTCTTGTCAGACTCACGTAGATTTTTTACTTTGTCCTTTCAGTACTACTTTTATCCAGAGATAACTACATTCTGTTGGATAACAAAATCTATACTGATTTGATCTTTTGGATCTTTTGTATAGTTCATTAATAAGTACGGTAGTCATTATTCCGTGTAGGATTATAGTCTTAAAAATTATGTACTTTTGTATACCTATACTGGAATTCATAGACACTTTATGTCACATAGTAAACGTATTTCTGTTAATTAAGTAAATTGTGTATTAATTACTAATAAACATAAGAAGGACTTATGAATAAGTAACATGTTTCATGGACTCAGGTCCGAAACTTCTCAAAGACTCACTGGGTATTTTAATATAGGGTATAAGAAGTAAGTAAAGGATCACGTTTTAAAAGAAGTGTAAAACTTCCATAAAGAGTAAACTAAGGATATACAAACCGAAACGATTAATAGTAAGATCTCAAAGTTGGTAAGTGTCGAGGTACATATTTATCGGTTCACTTTTGAGTGACATTACACACTATACGGAGAATTGCAAACCGTTCCCCCTGGATCACGACGAACTACGTAAGTGTTCATATCACAAGAAAGACTACTCGGTTTCACATTGTCCCCTATACGAATCCCTAGTATTTATCCTTTCTATTTAAGTTTAAAGACAAGTGGGATTTATAGGGGAATGTGTAAAGAGTTTTTCACAACGATTTTAAGAAATCTTTAGAGACAGTGTAAGAAATCTTTCGTTCCGTTAGAAAAGGAATTCGAGTTAGGAACTTGTAAAGAGTAGTGATAAAGTGAAACCATAAAGTGGGATCACTGTCCGTAAAATAACCAGAACACAACTAAAAGTTTAAGGAATCATGTTAATGTCAAAAACCGTAACGTTTTATGTTTCTTTAGTTGAACTTCAAATATTTTTAAGATAGTGACCCCCTTATCCACCAACTATTTCTCCATCAAAACCTTAAAAAATATTTCGTTAAAGGGAACATGAACTTTTCGGGTACACGATCATCTGACAATATCACTCCAAAGTGACTTGATTCTTGTAAAGAGATGGTCTTTGTATTTTATCGAGAAGTAGTTATGAATTTAAAGGGGTGACGAATCATAGGTAACATGTTCATGTTTCTTCGTCACGTAAAATTCAATTTACTTTAATTCTAGACCTAACTGTTTTGACCCATTACTGGACGTGATCTTTTTGAGTGAAACCGGGGAAGAAAAAAAAACAACAAAAACCGGGGAAGTAAAAATTTACAGAAGAAACCTACCACAATTGTGGAGTAGTCTCTATCATCTCTTAGTGAATATTACAAAATACTTTTATAATTATCTGTATTTATCCTTTGTCGGAATCGACAAAGAACCTCTCTCAATTTTACTTATCATATAAACGACAGTTGACACGTGTGATTGTGACTTTTTGTTGACTATCCTATTGATGTTGTGTTAATATTTTGTTTTATTACTACTAAGACTTTATCACCATAACGAACACGGTGTCCCAGTCCTCATCCTTTCTTAAAATTATACGAATCCTATGCCCCAAACTAAACTGTAAGACTACACACTACTTCGACTTTTATACATTGAACCCTATTCTTTTACTAGACGTTCCTCTCCCCTTCCTTTAAACACCGAAAAAAAAGGTAAACGTTTATTAATACCAAAGGAAATCGGTTGAGGTCCTCTAAATTATTGAAAAACATAACCTCTTCCCACCGGAGACGGTATACCGATGGGGGACCGAAGACACAAGTTCAATGTTTATCGTGTTAAACCCTCGGTCCTGTTAAACAAGTAACATTTAAATACGATATTAAGAAGAAATACAGAATTGTAATATAGACTCTGGGAAGGACAGAGAACCTAACGGAATTTGTTACTGTTGACCGGTCACAGATCCCGTTATTAAAGATTCACTCACTGTCTTGTGACACGGGAAAGGTATCAGGTAAAATTTTGTTCGAAACTACTCAGGTGTTAGGTAAAATTAATGGACACGTTTATGGGATAAAGATTATAACACGGGTCACTTACTCACCGGAACTTTGAGACATTGACGAACGTGATAACGACGAATCTATATCATTACTAAATATTCCCCGTGGATAAGTTGGTATTCTAATTTCCGGTATCATAAAGTTCAAAAGTTGATTCTAAGTCGCTAAATTGGAACCTATTAAGGTCAAAAGGAGAATTTAAGAGAGAGACAAGCATATCTCTCTTTTTTTAGTACTAAAGTCTTACAATAGTATAACAAAGATCTTAAATAGTGTAGTAAGTTAAGTGCTTACGCTTATTTTTAACTAAAGTTGTCTATATTACTAATTACTACACCAATATCATAAGACGAACTACCTTTATCCTTTCGTATCCTATATACGATTTGTAGAAATCAAAAATTTTGTTTATTATAAATTTATTAAAATATCTCTAAAAACAAAACAAAAAAAGGGTTTTATCTGAGTCCCCTTTAAATACCGATGAACCGCTAGCTGTTTTCACAAATCACTTACTGGTGTTAATGAATCCAAGTGAAACTAAGACTCGTCACAAAACCGATTTTCCGTAATATGGAGTCCCTAATCTTTGTTTATAGACTTCAATAGTTAGAGAAGTATAAATAAAAAGATTTGTACATTATTACTAATGGTGGTCTAACAGACATTTTAGGATACATCAGGAACCTTCATTATACGATGAATAAACTTAATACCATTAAGGAAGAACGGTCCTCTTGTTATTGGAGTCTATACGTCTACTGTGGTGGGAATACCGTCTTTCACTTTTCCTTGATTTTTCGGAGAACTACTTTCACTTTCTCCTCTTACTTTTTCAACCGAATTTCGAGTTGTAAGTCTTTTGTTTCTAGTACCGTAGACCAGGGTAGTGAAGTACCCTTTATCTACCCCTTTGTCATCTTTGTCACAGTCTGAAATAAAACCCCCCGAGGTTTTAGTGACGTCTACCACTGACGTCGGTACTTTAATTTTCTGCGAATGAGGAACCTTCGTTTCTATACTGGTTGGATCTCCTCGGACCATCCGACATCAGGTACCCCAGCACTTTTCAGCCTGTACTGACTCGAAGTGAAAGTGAAAAGTGAAAGTACGTAACCTCTTCCTTTACCGTTGGGTGAGGTTACAAGAACGGACCTCTTAAGGTCCCTGCCCCCTCGGACCACCCGACGGCAGATACCCCAGCATGTCTCAACCTGTACTGACTTCACTGATTCGTCGTCTGTCGTATAATTTTTCGTCTCTGTGATGAAACGGTTGTTTCCGGGCAGATCACTTCCGATACCAAAAAGGTCACCAGTACATACCTACACTCTCAACCTGACACTTCTTTCGACTCGTGGCTTCTTAACTGCGAAAATTTGACACCACAACCTCTTCTGAGAACTCTCAGGGAACTTGCAGTTCCTCTAGGTTGGTCAGGTAGGGTTTCCTCTGGTCAGGACCCACAAGTAACCTTCCTGACTACGATTTCGACTTTGCGATTATGAAACCGGTGGAGTACGCTTCTCAACTGAGTAACCTTTTCTGGGACTACGACCCTTCCTAACCCCCGTTCTCCTCTTCCCCTGTTATCTCCCACTGTACCGACCTACCGTAGTGGTCGAGTTACGTGTACTCAAATCCACTTGAGACCCTCAACCACTACCTGTTCCTCCGGACCACACGACGCTAAGTACCCAGCGTTTCTCAACCTGTGCTGACTCACTGACTTGACTTGACTTAAGGAAGAAGTATACCATGGTAGGTAAAAGTAATTTTTTAATTGACTGGTGACAGGGATTTACTTGACGATGATAATAGAGATTTTGTACCTCAACTCTTATAGGGATGTCAAAATTCATCTCTATTATTTGTATTATAACTACAGTGTACGAGTAACGACAACGAGTCAGGGATTTAACCCAGATTGAGAAACACTAGGGTACTTCACGTCGTGTAGTCCGAAGGGACAGGAAGTGACAGAAGACCTCAAATAAGTTTTAGTACAGATAATTCAGTTACTACGGTAAGTTGGTAGAGTAGGAGGTAACAACGGAAAAAGAGGACGGAAGCAAGACAGGGTCGTAGTCCTAGAAAAGGTCACTCACCCGAGAAGTGTATTCCACCAGTTTCATCACCTCGAAGTCGAAGGCGTAGTCAGGAAGGTCACTTATAAATCCCAACTGAAGGAAATTCTAATTGACCAAACTAGAGGAACTTTAGGTTCCCTGAGTATACGAATATAAAAAAAATAATTTTATCGAGATAATTACGTAAAACTTGACAAATAACTCTACCATTTAAGTTTACTTATTGATATGGAACCGTTACATTAGGTGTTATATCTAATTTAATACAATATTATAACTTTATAATCAGAATTAAATAGTTTTTGTAAAATAAAACAATTTATGTTTTAGAAATTGTACACGTTAAACCACACTACCACTTATCCTCTTCCCAAGTATTACCGTTCTTCAAACCTTTGGTAATTGCACTTCACTTTACTTTCAACGAGTCAGCACAGGTTGAGCAACACTGGGGTACCTTATCAGGTACCTTAAGAGGTCAGGTCTTGCGACCCCACCCATCGGGAAGGGGAGAGGTCCCCTAGTAGGGTTGGGTCCCTAGCTTGGCCTCAGAGGACGTAATGTCCGCCCGAGAAGTGGTCGACTCGAAATGGTCCCTTCGGGGGTCTTTGGTAACTGAACCTCGATTTTTAGGTGACTTAGTACTCACATGTTTGAAGAGGTCATGTAAAAGGAGTCCAGAAAGAACCCTATCCGGACCTAAAACATGGGCACTGAGACCTGACACCCCTTTATACTCGTCGGACTAAATACTGGAAATGGAACTTCGACGTCAATGTACACTCTGAAAGGGACATCGGGTTACGACGTTGGGGACGGAAACAATAATGGAAGAGGAGGTTTTATGTGTGTTTGGGATCGAATGTTCCCTCTTTTGCGGTCCTAGTGTCGACCTTATATCGGATCCGGGACCCCAACTTCCCCTCGTAGAAAAGTTTTTTTGTGTTTACACAGAGTTAAAACAATCTCCGTCTTCGGTTCGACCACAAAGAGGAGAAATGGTCCCGGACCCTCTGGGGGACTCTCTCGACTACCCCTCGCCTCCTTGAAGTCCCGTCCGGACTCGAGGTACCTGAGTCACCCCTAAGATATTGTTCCACTCGGACTCTCAGTCCGAACTCATCTGTACGTCTCTAAGTACGGACTTAGAGCTCTCCGTTGTTCAATAAATGGACACCCACAGAGAAGGATTCCGAGGTCTTTTGGTATGACTACCCAAGATGGAGTACAGGGCACAGTGTCGTCCAGTGAACGGGTACTCGTACTCGGTTGTGTCCGTACCAGGGGTGAGAGTACAGTTTGTCCTCTCTACTGTGATTGGTAATGTGTTTATTTTACCTTTTAATATTGACGTCAGTCACGATATGTCCTCTCCAGGTAGCACGATACGTATGGGCCCATAGACTGGGTCTATTCCTTCGGAAGGATACTACTGAGTAACTTCTTTTTTTACCTCTATCAATCGAGTTCAGTCTTTTTAGAAAACTCCGTGGTCCACATTGACGACAGAAGATTAGACTCCGACGGTTCTTTCTCCATCTATCCTGAACAGGACCCTCTATAGTCTTACATCACCTTCGATATCTCTCAATTTACAATCCAGTGGATCTTTCGAATGGTTGATGTCTTACCAGTACCACATACGATCAAAACTTGAGAAGAACCCCGACGTGAGATACAAGTCAAGATATGTACATTATAGAGTAAATGAGAAGTGACGTTGAGATACAACCAGAAGGGTCCCTCGAGTGACCATTTCTTAGGTGGACGGTCACGTCCTCTATACTCAAACTAGGGACCCCACCTTCTAGGGGATCTCTTCCTTTACTGTTGGGTGAGGTCGTAAGGATGGACCTCTTAGGGTACTTGTCTCCTGGGACACCCCGATTTCGGGTACCCCAATATTTTCAACCTATACTGGGTCATTGATTTGTTGTTATTACGATACAATCTTTAAATATAAAGAGAAGGAAAAAGTCTACTGGTTTGACTTTGTATCTCCACTTCACTGACAGACTCCAACGGATCATCACTCACCCTCTCGATCCTAAACTTGGGTCCAGTAGACCGAGTTCTCGACACAAGATTTGATGACAAGGAATACCCCAACCACACCCATAAGTTCAAACCCGGTCATCTGGATCTCTCCTAAGTCCTTTGTTACCTTTAGGAACCAGAAATTACAGGGTGCATCGGATCTTTTATGAGACGAAGGAGAAGGTCGTGGTAGTTTTCCCTGTTGAAATGACGAACAGAGAAACTGTATGTGTTTCACTTCACTTCAACGAGTCAACACAGGCTGAGAGACACTGGGGTACCTGACATCGGATAGTCCGAGGAGGCAAGACCCCTAAAAGGTCCGTTCTCATGACCTCACCTAACGGTGAAAGAAGAGGTCCCCTAGAAGGGTTGGGTCCTTAAATTGGGTCCAGAGGGAGTAACGTCCGTCTTCGAAATGGTGGACTCGGTGGTCCCTTCGGTGACCACTGTAGGTGTTCGTTCAGGATTTTCTTCCGTAACACGTCCATTGGTAAGAGTTATAACCAGAAATACTCTTCACTAGTACCGATTTAGTAAAATTCCGGTATCGTGAGATGGATTGAAACGCTACGGTAATGTTTACTGTGTGCGTTGCACTCATGGCTCAAATGTCACCAACCGGGATACTGTGTCAATGTACATATGGGAAACAGTAATCCTATCTCACTGATAGGACTAAGGACTAACTAGACTGGTACTACTCTGTCTACCCCAGATTCACTCCTTCTTCATGTTTCAGGTCAGTGATGAATTCCTCGATAAAATACCCTACTGAACTTTCTTCTATCGAACTACTTAATTTAACCAAATGAACTTAAATTACCCGGTGACACTTTAAAGTTTCTGATCAAGAGTTTGACGTGTCTCTTGGTCACCGAGACTCCACTATATGACCGAGTTTATCATCGAGGTGGAGAAAGGGGGATGGGAGGTTCGGTCCTTGAAACCTATACTGGAGTAAACCTTTATCCTAGAAACGTCTATATTACTTCACGTCTACTCCAGAATGACCTAATCTCACCAGGATGCAGGTCATACTGACTACAGGCAGAACATTTTTCTCACTTTAAATCTATGTGTGTGTCCCCTTTTACGGTACACTTCTGTCTCCATCGTTAGTATCACTACGTAGATGTTCACTTTCGCACCTTCTAACGTGCTTCTCCTACCGGCCCTCCGTTCTCTTGCGTCCTTTCTTCGTAAGTGGTATAAGAGGTTTCGGACATCTACTATACGACTAAGGTCTGAAAACCGAAGGTCTACTGTTTAAAATCAACTAAGTTCGGTCGAACAAATGCCATTAAGCAATGTGGATGGGATCTTTTAAGTATGTCCACTAGTGGCCCAGACCATCTTTTAACTTGGTGATTACTTTTTCTCTTCACATCTATTTTCACCTCCCGATTCTACTCTTGGAACAACCTATACGGTTGTAAATCCCCTGTATTCAGGTTTTCTCCCTCTTCTCTATTTAGTCCTTCAAGGTCTCTATTGGGTCTGTTCGAGATGAAAAGTTCTTTCCTGCAGTTTACATTACCTTTTCCTACTCCTCTACTCTCGATCTTTTTACCCCAACCGTTCTTTCATCCAATAATCTGAAGGTTCTTTTGTAAAGATTTTCGTAACCAGTTAGAACTTATACGTTTCTCTAGTATGTATCTGAAACAATTTTTACATTCAGGGTCTCAGTGAAAATACTCCACGACTAAGAAGTCCACCTCTCAACTCAGGAACTGGGACGTAAAACAACCCACTAAGACTCCGTTCTTGAAGAATCTGAAATACTTTACTACGATTTCACCACTACCACCACCAAATCAGCGATTCAGTACAGACTGAGAACGTAAGGGTACCTGACATCGGGTGGTCCGAGGAGACAAGTACCTTAAAAGGTCCGTTCTTATGCCCTCACCCAACGGTAAGGAAAGAGGTGCCCTAGAAGGACTGAGTCCCTAATTTGGACGTAGAAAAAGTAGCGTTCACCTAAGAAATGGTGACTCGGTGGTCCCTTCGGGATCCAGTCCTCTTTTAGGTCCCAAACACTTTGGACTTTGATTATACTAAACCCTCGAAAAAAAAAAATTGTTTTTCTTATATTTTAATATTTATGGTTTAACCCTCTTTCCGTTATAAATAAATAACTATCTTATTAGTCTTTTCTTTATTAATCAATGTGTAAAATAAAATAAAATTAAAAAAATAAAAAATTTAAAATTTTAGAAATTACGAATGTACGCAAGGGTTTGTACTTGGGGGGAGGGTGGAGGGAGGGGTATTGTAGAGAGACCCAGTAGGGGAACGTGGTCGGGGTTCGTACGACATAGGATGCAGTCTGTCTCTAACCACTAAGTTAAGAATGTACTATCATATGTACTATCTTACGGTAAGAGGGTTTAGTAGGGTGGGAGAGGGAGAGGGAGACTCAGGTTTTCAGGCAATATGTGTAGACACAGAAAAAAGGACAGAACGTATGTCCCAGCAGTAACGCTAGAAGGATTTAAGGTATATATACACAATCATATGACATAACCACAAAAAGAAAGACCGAATGAAGTGAGACATATTAGCCGAGGTCAAAGTAGGTAGAGTAGTCTTGACTAAGTTTACTTAAGAAAAATTACCGACTCATTATGAGGTAACACATATACATGGTGTCGAAAGAATAGGTAAGTAGACGACTACCTGTAGATCCAACAAAGGTACAGGACCGATAATATTTGTCACGACGCTACTTGTAACCCCATGTACACAGAGAAAGTTAAGACCAAAGGAGCCACACATACGGGTCGTCAC
The DNA here is from genome assembly GCA_006410555.1 of Capra ibex. Taxonomy (NCBI): domain Eukaryota; kingdom Metazoa; phylum Chordata; class Mammalia; order Artiodactyla; family Bovidae; genus Capra; species Capra ibex. The sequence goes on along the minus strand of SJYO01049755.1, from coordinate 32,196,517 downwards.
CCTAACGACCCAGTATTCCATCAAGATAAACGTTAAAAAATTCCTTAGAGGTGTGACAAGAGGTATCACCGACATGATCAAACGTAAGGGTGGTTGTCACATCCTCCCAAGGGAAAAGAGGTGTGGGAGAGGTCGTAAATAACGAACGTCTAAAAACCTAGCGTCGGTAAGACTGACCACACTTCACCATGGAGTAACACCAAAACTAAACGTAAAGAGATTATTACTCACTACAACTCGTAGAAAAGTACACAAACAATCGGTAGGCATACAGAAGAAACCTCTTTACAGATAAATCAAGAAACCGGGTAAAAAACTAACCCAGCAAATAAAAAGACCTTAACTCGACGTATTCAACGAACATATAAAAACTCTAATCAACAAACAGTCAACGAAGTAAACGATAATAAAAGAGGGTAAGTCTTCCGACAGAAAAGTGGAACGAATATAAAAGGAAACAACACGTCTTCGAAAATTAAAATTAATCTAGGGTAAACAAATAAAAACGAAAATAAAGGTCTTAAGACCCTCCACCTAGTATCTCCTAGGACGACACTAAATACAGACTCTCACAAAACGGATACAAGAGGAGATCCTCAAAATATCAAAGACTAGAATGTAAATCTAGAAATTAGGTAAAACTCAAATAAAAACACACGCCACAATCTTTCACTAGATCAAAGTAAGAAAATGTTCACCAACTGGTCAAAAGGGTCGTGGTGAACAATTTCTCTAACAGAAATGAGGTAACATATAAGAACGGAGGAAACAGTTTCTATTCCACAGGTATACACACACCTAAATAGAGACCCGAAAGATAAAACAAGGTAACTAGATATACAGACAGAAACACGGTCATGGTATGACAGAACTACTGACACCGAAACATCATCTCGGACTTCAGTCCGTTCAACTAAGGAGGTCAAGGTAAGAAGAAAGAGTTCTAACGAAACCGATAAGCTCCAAAAAACATAAAGGTATGTTTAGAACTTTAATAAACAAGATCAAGACACTTTTTACACCGACCATCGAACTATCCCTAACGTAACTTAAACATTTAACGAAACCCATCATATGAGTAAAAGTGATATAACTAAGAAGGCTAGGTACTTGTACCATATAAAGAGGTAGATAATCACAGGAGAAACTAAAGAAAGTAGTCACAAAATATCAAAAGATATATATCCAGAAATCAAAGAAATCCATCTATATAAGGATTCATAAAATAAGAAAAGCAACGTTACCACTTACCTTAACAAAGGAATTAAAGAAAAAGATGAAAGAGTAATAAGCACATATCCTTACGTTCCCTAAAGACACACAACTAAAATATAGGACGTTGAAATGATATAAGTAACTAATCGAGATCATTAAAAGACCACCTCAGAAATCCCAAAAGGTACATCTCCTAGTACAGTAGACGTTTGTCACTCTCAAAATGAAGAAGAAAAGGTTAAACCTAAGGAAAATAAAGAAAAAGACGAGACTAACGACACCGGTTTTGAAGGTCTTGATACAACTTATCATCGCCACTTTCACCTGTGGGAACAGAACAAGGACTGAAATCCCCTTTACGAAAGTTAAAAAGTGGTAACTCCTATTACAAACGACACCCAAACAGTATATATCGAAAATAATACAACTCCATACAAGGAAGATAAGGACGAAAGACCTCTCAAAAATAGTATTTACCTACAACTTAAAACAGTTTCCGGAAGAGACGTAGATAACTCTATTAGTATACCAAAAATAAAAAGTTAAACAATTACACCACTTAATGTAACTAACTAAACGCCTATAACTTCTTAGGAACGTAGGGACCCTATTTCGGGTGAACCAGTACCACATACTAGAAAAATTACACAACAACCTAAGACTAACGATCTTAAAACAACTCCTAAAAACGTAGATACAAGTAGTCACTATAACCGGACATCAAAAGGAAAAAACACTGTAGAAACAGTCCAAAACCATAATCCCACTACCACCGGAGTATCTTACTCAAACCTTCAAATGGAAGGAGACGTTAAAAGACCTTCTCAAACTCCTCCTATCCACAATCGAGAAGAGCTTTAAAAACCATCTTAAGTCGACACTTCGGCAGACCTGGACCCGAAAACAAACGACCTTCTAAAGACTAATGTCAAAGTTAAAGGCACGAACACTACCCAGACAATTCTAAAAGATAAAGAAGGACCAAGTCAAAACCTTTTAACATGAAAAGATTCTTAAACAGGTAAAGAAGGTGCAACAGGTAAAATAACCGTATGTTGACGACTATCATCAGAGAATACTAGGAAACATAAAGACACAACAGACAACACTAGAGAGGTAAAAGTAAAGATTAAAATAACTAAACTAAAAAGAGAGAAACGAAGAACTACTCAGACCGATTACCAAACAGTTAAAATAAATAGGAAAGTTTCTTGGTCGAAAACCGAAACAACTAAAAACGATACCAGAGAAAACAAAGAAAACGTAAATAAAGACGGGATTAAAAATTCTAAAGAAAGGAAGATGATTGAGACCCCAAGAGGTTAAGAAGGAAAAGATCAACGAAATCAACATCTCAATCCAATAAATAAACTGAAAAAAGAACAAAGAACTCCATACGGACATAACGATACTTGAAAGGAGAATCGTGACGAAAATATCACAGGGTGTCCAAAACCCAACAACACAAAAGTAAAAGTAATCAAAGATACGTATAAAACTAAAGAAAAAACTAAAGAAGACACTAAACAACCAATAAGTCTTCACACAACAAGTTGGAGGTATACAACCTTAAAAATTATCAAAAAGAGGACATTAACTCTAGATTAGAATTACGTAATACCAGTCTTTTCTACGAACCTTACTAAAGCTAAAAAAACTTAAATAGTTCAAATCTAAATACCGGGTCCTACACTAGATAGGACCTCTTCCAAGGTACTCGTGAACTTTTTTTCCACTTTAAGTAACAAAACCCCACTTTACAGGATATCTATAGTTAATCCAGATTGACTAGATTACATAGTAAATTTCAAACGCAAAGAAACAATTAAAAGACAAATCAACTAGACAGGTATCCACACTCACCCCATAATTTCAGAGGGTGATAATAACACAATAACAACTAAAGGGGAAAGTATGAACAATCGTAAACAGAATGTATAACGCCACGAGGATATAACCCACGTATATATAAATATTAACAATATAGAAGAAGAACCTAACAAGGAAACTAGTAATACATCACCGGAAGAAACAGAGAAAAGTGTCGGAAACAAAATTTCAGATAAAATAGCCTATACTCATAACGGTGAGGACGAAAGAAAACCAGAGATAAACGCACCATATAGAAAAAGGTCGGGAAGTGAAAGTCAGACATACACAGGGAACAAAACTCCACCCAGAGAACATTCGTCGTATATCTCCCCAGAACAAAAACATAGGTAAGCCGGTCAGAAACAGAAAACCAACCCCGCAAGTTGGGTAAATGCAAATTCCATTAATAACTATTCATACTAGGGCAATGGTAAATGAAATAACAAAACCCAAGCTCAAATATGTGGGAAAAGCACAAAGGACAGATCTCTTATAGGAAATCTTAAACAACCTCTCGACCAAACCACCACGACTTAAGAGAGTCGAAAACGAACAGACATTTCGAAAACTAAAGAGGAAGCATAAACTTACTCTAGGAACGACCCATGTCATTAGACCCGACATCCAATAACAGAAAGTAGTGAAATTCATACAGAACGGTAAGGGAGGACCGGACTTCTCAAAGATAACTTTCTAGTCGACAATAGGAATACCCTTAGGGGAACACACAATAAACAACAAAAAGGGAACGACGAAAATTATAAACAAGAAACACAAACTAGAAACAATTAAACTAATTATACACAGAACCCCACAAAGCGGAACCCAAATAGGATAAACCTTGAGAGACACAAAGAACCTGAACCCACTAATAAAGGAAGGGGTAAAATCCCTTCAAAAGTTGATAATAGAGGAGTTCCTAAAAGAGTACTAGAAAGAAAGACAGAAGAAGAAGACCCTGAGGATATTAAGCTTACAACCTCGCAAAGTATAACAGGACCTCCAGAGACTCTAACAGGAGTAAAGAAAATTAAGCAAAAAGAACAAAGGAGAGACTAAGTAAATAAAGATGGTAAGATAGAAGATAAAGTGATTAGGATAGAAGACGGAGGCAATAAGATGATAAACAACGGAGGTCTCACAAAGACTAGAGTAAATAACGTAATAAGTAATATAAAACTGAGAAAAAATAAAGAAGATCCAGGAACAATTTGGAAAGAACGTAGAAGAGTTAGGAACAGAGATCCGATAAATAGACACTAAGGTAAAACTAAAGTTCTAAAACCTAGTAAAAGTGATAGTTATAAGCCTTAAGGAAGAGGCCATCTAAGGGATGAAGAAGGAGAAAACAAACCAAACCACCCGTTGAGAGGACAAGGAAATGGACGACTCATAAGGAGACAGAGAAGTAGAACCAATATAACGACGCAAACCCCACCGGAAAAATATAAGACCATTAAACACCTCAAGAGAAATAATACCTCGAAGGAGTGAAACCCACCCCAAGATAGTCACCGAACAGTTCCAAAGGACCAATCCCTCCGAACACAACCTCAAAACCACCCACCTCGACCCAAAGAAGAGAGACCTCACGTCACCTCACTGGGCATTACCCAATACTCTGTAGTTTCCAAAACCCTATTAAAACTCGACGTACATATAACTTCGAATCCCCTCACAAGGACACAACGACCTCTTAAACGCACCATACAGAACAAAACCTTGAACAACCGGGAGCCCACCTCGAACCAAAGCCACATCCATACTTCCGTAAACTACTCGAGGATAACGAATTACAAGGGACTTAAGTTCTCAAGAGATTACAAAAGTCCGAAACCTAAATTCGGAGGACGAAGACCAAAAGTCAAAATAAAAGTGTCATCGGAGATCTGAAGAGGTAGATATGTCGTGGCTACTATTTTGTAGATCCAATTTCTACTTTTCAAAGAGGTGTAACTCCCTGTGAGTCTCTCCAAGTGACTCAATGTTCCTCTTCTCTTCTACCTCCCCCATCAATCTCCATTGACCTTACTCTACTCCACTCTAGTCTTCTCCTCTCTCGTTCGATCGGTTATCAGTGTAGGAATACACGCGAGATATCAGACCTGACGAGTCTCCATAAAGGTCTCAATATGCCCCGTCTCCTCTCCCTCCTTCATCTGTCTCCACTGGTCCACCTATTCTCTCTCCTTACTCATCCTCTCTCTGTTTAGGACGGTCATTGGTCAAGGAATCCACAAGAGGTGGCAGACCTTGTGTGTCTCTAACTGTGTCAACCTATCTCTTCTCTACCCCCTCTTTTCTCTGTCTCCGGTGGACCACCTCTTTTTCCTCTCAGGTCTCCTCCTCTCTCACCAGTTCGGTCATTAGAGTGAGAGTCCATTTGAACCCATCACTTCAAACCCAAAAATTTACATGTTTTAACTGTTGTTTTTGGATTCTCGTTTCTAATTTTTAGATCTCATCTCCAACCTAAAAGTTTCTATGTTATAATTTCTTTTCGTCTTCCTTTTTCCTTCTTTCTTTTTTTTTCTTAATAATTTTTTGTTTGTTTGTTTGTTTTTTGGTGGTTGTTGGTAGGTTCCTGAATTTTTTTTCTGAAAAAATTTTTTTTATCATTATTATCCAATGTCTTTATTTTTAATCTCCTCTTTATCTTCAGAATTGTTAATTTTTTTCAATCTTTTTTTTTCATTTTTCTTTTTTTATGTTTTTTGCTTTTTCGTTTTTTTTTTTTTTTTTCCTTACTAAAATTTTTATCAGTTTTTATATAGACCGGGAAGAGACTACAATACCCAGTACACCCTAGTGAAGGTTCCACCAAGGGAGACAAATTGAAGACAAACGACCAAAAAATCCGAGTGATCAAGTCAGCGCGACACCCCTCCCCCCTGAGACGTTTGTTTATCGTGACAGTACACGTGTGTCATAGAGTCGGGGCGAACTGGACAGGAAAGAGCACCGCGTGTTTGATGAGACCGATATGCTACGAGTCGGCCCTTGGTAGACCCCGGCCGGGATCCGACGCACGTGAAGGGGCCAGGTTCGGCGAGTCCAAACCGCGAGTCCGTCGGGAGTCTCCGTGTTTAAGCCGACACTGACGTGAAACACGGGAAGGGTCCAGACTCATCGAGTCCTCAAACCGCTCGTGCTAGCGGCGCCGAACAGTGGAAAAGACGGCGACGACGAGTCGAAAGACCCACCTGGCGACCGCGGGGGGCACTCCGTCTAACACTGACAGGTCGTGGGGGTCTTCAGAATCGTTTCCTCGGACGAACGTCAATCCATTCATTTCAGAGAGGCCCAGACGTTAACGGGGAAAGGTCAGGAATACCGAGACCGACGGACAGGGGCCGCCCCCTACCAGACGTCGGCCGAAAAAGGCAAGGCAGGAAACAAGACACGAGCCAGGACCGCCACAGAATACAAGCTCGAAAAGCGCACCATCGATAGGGTGTCAGACCAAACGATCGGGTTCAATCTAGCAAGACCAACGCGCACCCCACAAGGACGGGCTAAGAATGTTTCGAGACGTCGGGCGCGGAGGGCGCACAGGGACGGGGCGGGGGTGAAGGGTTACCGCCTACGTCCGCAGACACGACGAAAAGGCGACCCCCTCAATGACAACCCGAACATTAGACAACCACAATTAATAAATAGATAAAAAGGAAGAACAATACAACGGGAGACACAAAAGTTCCGAGCGGTGTCTGAGCCGTCCCTCTCACAAAGGACCACAAACCTTTGGAGAGAAGAAGTTTAAGGGAAGGGCCCTGCCCGAAGGGAAGGGCCCTACCTCGAGGGAGGGGTGGAGGAAACAGAGGAAAGAGCAGAAAATATAAAAAAGGATGGACAAAAAACTTCTGTTACCAGACGAAAAGACCAACGGACTACAGGAGACGGTCGGATGTCTTCAACAAAACACCTCAAACGAGCCGCAACTTTACAAGAAAACTCCTTAAACACTCCCTCTTTCACCAGAAGGGCAGGATAAGGAGGCGGTAGAAAGGGAGGGAGATGTGTAAAATTTATAATATTAATAGAGTTTGAAATTTCTGTATAACCTCGAAGATAGTCAAAAGAAATCAAACGTACAAACCGAAGGATAATCGTCTGAAGAAGTTTCTATAAACTAAAAATTATAACAGTGACTAAGACATTTTACACGTTTTAATTTTTAATTTCGACGAGTTCTCGGTGAATTTACGTAAACTTTTAGTCAAATTCGGTGTTTTAACACTTGTTTAACGAAAATATGATGTCAACCTACTGAAGGGTTACATGCACACATCCTTAAAACAGAAACCTTGTTTACAGAAAAGTCAGTCAAGGAGATACAACGACCGTTAAAGTACGTATCGAAACTCACCTTATGGATCAGAAAATAGTCCTATTCTAATAGTCTATACCATTCTACGATAAATTATTGGACCCTATGTATCTAGTGTAATTAAATTTGTCTCTGTGTAACCGATAAACATCAAGACGATACATACATACGGATTGTTTACCTTTCAAACTAATTAAAGTAAGCAATACTGGACGTAATTTTTCCTTTTTATATATCACATAATAACATAAAGAAAATCAGTAGTTCTTGAAAAACTGTTTTCTCTTGTAAGACTGATTCATAGTTACTCTTGACTTAAATAAAAGGTAAGCATTGAAGGGTGTCTGATTGAAGACGAAGAGAAAGTGTAGTTGTATAAAGACCACAGTCTACGGTATAACACTATGTTCAAGACCGGGACGTTGAAGTGCGACGTTTAAAATAGTTTCGTATACGGATATACTTGTATAACGATCCCGATGAGAGTCCCGGGACCTATTATTTTATCTTCAAGACTTCGAACTCGAAATAGTCGAATTACCTTCGAGATTGTGAATGATTGTCTATGCCTTCGACTGGACATCCCGTGTTTTTTCTCCGTAGACCACCTGTCCGTCACCTCTCGAATGTCTTCTGACTACCAAGTTTCCGTAAATCAGCCCTTCTTCGTTCTCTACCTCACCACTAATCTTTCTCCCCATCAATAATAATGTACTTTTTTAAGACAGACATGTTAGTACCTAACTTAAAAATTTAAGTCCCTATACTTATATGTCTTTTCCCCCTTTCCCCTGTTGCTTTCCTCTCCTTCCTCTTCCTCTCTCTCTTCCTTCACCTCCTCCCTCTTCTTTTTCTTTCTTAAGCCCATCGTCAAAACTTTAAAGATCAGTGTCTGCGATCAGAGAAGAAGGAAGGAAATTCAACTAGATTCAAGAACTACCCAAGGGTTGTACCGAAGGTGCACCAGGAACATAGTTCCCTCCCATAGGGGTAGGAAAGACTGAAGGGGATTTCTCGTAGAGACTGGTCGTGGAACTACAATAAAGAAAAGGGAGACGTAGAGTCCAACAACGGTTTCGAAACAAAGTAAAACCGGAGACTACAGTCTGGGAATTTTAAAAGTAAGAAGACGAGGGTCAGTGTTTCATACAAAGAAAGGGTGTAGGGACTCTTTGAAGAGTCTGTCATTCCCTCCCTAATCTCCTCCGTGTTATTGTGTTACTTAAGTTTTATTCTTCGACTTCTGTCTACTGGAGTTATACCTATAAAAGGGACCTCTCATCGTGTAATGACGATACGAAAGATTTTAGATAACTCAGTTATATATTTAACTGAATTACCCGGAACTATAAAAACGGTACTATTCACAATTTATATTCAATAAAAAGTTGTACTTAGTGTTTTTTAACATAAGATTTATCCAAAAAAAAAAAAAAAAACCTATAACTTACCGATCCAGAAAATTCTGTAAAATCTTGAACTGTGAATCTTCCTTGTTGTGTCAGCATTCACGGTGTGAACTGACACAAGTGTACGACGGTTTTGTTAAGTCTTCTTTCGACTTTTTAAGTGAGTAAGTAAACCTTCAAAGGTTTCTAGGTCTACAAACCGTAGTACGTCTAACAATACACTGACGAACCCGACAAGTATAAGGCGTACAAACCGTACATATCCGTCTGAGACCAATACAAAAGTCTATCCCTTTACGTTGCACAAAGTACACGAGAGAACCCTGGGGTGTTGATTACCACAGTTTACCGAAAAGGGGTAAACTAGGGGTACTTCTGTCAAATTAAAGTGAGTAAAAAGATCAGGGTGTTTTTACGTCCACGTCTATAAAGTAACGAAGATTAGAGTTTCATGATTTTCTAAACTTATTCTTTTTGTTAAGACAAGGTTGTCTTTCGTAAAGTAGGGTTCTTTATTTTAAAAGGAAAGAAATAAGGTCGTTTACTTGTTATTTTTATGTACTTTAGTATAATAGTGACTCTTATTTGTATTTTTAAACTGACGAAAGAAATTCCGTCTAGATCTCCTACTAAAAAAAAATTTTAGAAAGTAAATTTAACATAGATTTGTATGAAATAATCAAACCGTGTAGTTCTAAATCTTCTTGATCCTCTTACCGACCGATTTAAAGTGATATTTATCACTAAGAAACTTTAGAAAAACGGATCTTAATTCAAAAAACAGTTCATAAAGGGTCGAACTGACACGATAAGTAAAATTTAACTAACACACGAGATATACCTCGATATTATCTTTTGACCCTTTTGTCTAGTTAAATCCAAGGTCTCTCGATGGTGTTTCTCTATAAGTGTAATTTTCTCTGAACCCGAACATTCTGAAAACAAGTTATACACATTACTGAATTAAGTTGTTTATAACTGACTCAACAAGGGTAAACTTCTTGTAAACGGAATCATAATACCCCTGTATCTCAACTTCTCCCCTTTTCGGAATGTAAAGTTAACTGCTTCAGTCTCTTATAACACGACTTCGTTCTTTAAACTATTTCTTATGTAACATCCCTACTTTACCATGGATGATTTATCTTTAATTGTAAGTAATAATTATAAAACTCTTACAATGATTATATAGGAATTCCTTTTTCGTATCTTTATTCCTTATAAATTCTTTTAAATTAAGAAAGACGAAGATATACTATGTTTTTGGTAATTCCTCTTTTATCTCGTTTTATTTTCATTTCTTACTCCTAACGTTCTAAAGAGGATAAGAACTCACCAAAGTTTAGTATATAGTTATAATTTTGTTCAGAAGTTCTTAAGATCATTTAATCGTTCGTAAACTCACAATATTCATGATTATCACACTGTTCATGTTTAGTTATGTTTACTATTCAGCTACCTAACTAAGTAAGTCTTCCCTAGTTTAATAATTTTCTAGTTTACGTTTCCCCTTTTAGGTATTTATAACTACACAAGACTATGTAACTCCTTTTCTGGACGTAATATTGTCCACTGTCGAGTAGATACACCGTCTATTGATCATGTCAGGTGGTCGGGAGGGATCGGTGTCCAAGGTGTAGGTACCTAAGTTAGTTGGGACCCACCTTAGTCTCCACACTGACATAGATCCAGGAAAATATATTCCCTGGACGTGTAGATACCCTAAACCAAGGGAACCCCTCTCCCTAGGACCTAGGCTGGGAAACGTCTATGACTTCCTGCTTACATTAACGTTGACCATGCATTAGTTCTGTCATTTAACACCGTTTACTCATTTATTATAAAGAATCTAACTAGGAGTCAACCCCTGACCCTGTTTAATTACATCATGTCATTCGTATTGAAATTTTCATAAAGCCTTCACTTGACGATTCAGCACATGACCGTACGTGGGTCTCGTCTAGTTTCATGGTAACGACGTCTCTGCATATAAGACGATGCTTTGTCAAAATTATTTCGTCGTCTTTAGCAGGGGAGGGAAGGTGGTTGACAGGATAACTTGTCTTTATTCGTATTCTTTTTACATCGAGAACCTCTTCCTGATTTGTTCACATCTTTATCCTCGTAGTTGTAATTTTGCCGACGATAAGGGTTACTATTCTTTGGTGAAGTCATTAACATTCTCATTCGTTTTGAAAGGATCGCGAAGTAAGTGAATATGTTGATCTTAGACCCCACGTATCCATGTCTAGTTATGTTTACCGGTTTACACCGACAAACGAAGTCAGTCATCTCTGACTTAATAACTTTCTACCTCACTTTTCCCTTTTAGGTATTTGTAGACACAAATGACGATGTCACTGTCTTTGTAGTGTTTTATTGATTTCCGTTGTGCCTCGTTTAGAAGTCAAGATCACACCTCAACTTGAGAAGGTCCCTCCTGCTCCTATTTGGGCCATCTTTCTATTCCTCCGAGACTATTTGTTTTGTCCGAACCACCTACGTAAGACTTTGGGGTCTACACTTCTTGGGAATTTCCCCATCTATCGTGTTTTATGTCACTGCTATCTCCTCACAGTTTGAAGTCAAATTAAATTCTATGACTCTAGGTTTAAAGTTAACCATTCGCCGGTGTTTTAATTTTCTACGAAGGAGGAACCTTATTTTCGATACTCTTTGGATCTGTCGCATAATTTTTGTCTGTAGTGAAACGGTTGTTTTCAGGTATATCAGTTTCGATACCTACACTCTCAACCTGGTACTTCTTCCAACTCGGGACTTTTTGACTACTAAAGTTTAGCACCACGACCTCTTCTAAGAACTCTTAGATAGCCTGTAGTTCGTCTAGTTTCGTCAGTTAGGATTTCCTTTAGTTGGAACTTATGAGTAACTTTCCTCATTACGACTCCGACTTCGAGGTTATGAGACCGGTACACTACGTTTCTCGACTGAGTAACCTTTTGTGGGACTACGACCCTTTCCAACTCCCGTCCTTCTCTTCCCCCGTTATCTCCTACTCGACCAACCTACCGTAGTGGCTAAGTTACTTGAACTCAAACTCGTTTGACCCTTTATCACTTCCTGTCCCTTCGGACCGCACGACGTCAGGTTCCCCAGTGTTTCTCAGTCTGTGCTGAATCGCTTGTTATAGTCATTGTTGTTTAGTAATGTCATCTCCCTGAGTCCGAAGTCATTTTAAGTTTGAGTCCTTTAACAACGAAGTATAATACCACCAAACTAATCAAACGGCACCCTAGGGGTCGTAACCAATACATTATTCCTATTACAAGTTGGGATTCCCCTTTGTTAACCTTCCCGAACCTTCCGACGATTGTCGGTTCATTTCGTTCAAACAAAAGTTCCTTTTCAGACCTCTAATTTTTCGTATACAAAGAGAAACGAAGGTAGATTCGTGGGTTTATGACCAAAATACCGTCGTTTTGACTTAAAACACGTGTGATTGTCTACCTCTGGGAATTACATGACGGACGGAACCGTCCTACGTAAGTGCAACTCAAACCTACTCTGGCATATAGGATTCCCATAAATCACAGCTATCAATTCTTGAGTCATTTTACTTCTTACTTCTTGGTCCGGTGTAAATCCCTTTCCCTATGACTAAAGTGTAAGTTTGGGTTTACAGTCGGATGTCAGTGACTAACGAACAAAATATTTGTGGAATTCAACTTTTATTGATTTAGATTCAAAGTTATAAGAGGAAGTCTGACGACGACGACGATTCAGTGAAGTCAGTACAGGCTGAGAATCGCTGGGGTACCTGACGTCGGCTGGTCCGAGGAGACAGGTACCCTAAAAGGTCCGTTCTCATGACCTCACCCCACGGTAACGGAAGAGGAAGGAAGTCTGATCAAGGAGGAATAGCAGTAAAGTCCGTGGATCAACGAGTTCGGTCGTTAAATTTTCGGTGGAAACTATGAAGATAGAGGGAATCGAGAACGTAAGTCAGGTAGTGGTTTGAAATAATTAAAAAGGATGTTTTATGAGGACCAGAGGCACGTAGAGATAGAACCGACGTAGAGACCAAGTTCGTCTACTGACGGACAGTTCAAGAGGTGAAGAAGAGGAAAGGATTGGACAAGAGGTACCTCGTCGAACTAGAACATTTTGACATATAGTCTAGTTTAATGAGTAGACAAAGTTTATTGAAGTTTCTAGAAAGTAACGAGAATTTCAACTCAAAGAGTCATATCGGATGCTAGAAGACGTACTGAACCCGGAATAGACGGAGAGGTCCCACTGAAAACTGGTAAAAGAGGGTACAATTGGTACGAAGTCGGAGTGACCGAACAAACAAACAAAAAAGGTCAAGAAATTGGTGTAATAAAAAAAAGAGATGAATTCCGATAACATAAGACACGGATTAAAAACGTGGTATGAAGACCCGGTTTTCCTTCTGGACTGTTAAAATAAATAATTCATCAATATCGGTTTCTTGAACTGTTGATAAGTACAGGATTGTTGAATCATCGATGAATTTTTTCTCATTTAGTCCTCAAGAAACCACCAGGTCACAGTCCTCAGACGGACGTTTACGTCCCCTGTACCCAAGTTAAAGACTAGGTTCTCCTAGGGTGTACTGTGCCTCGTCGCTCCGGGTACATGGTGATGACTCGGGTACAAGATCTCGTACACGAGGCGTTTTTCACTTCGGTGGTGTTGCTCTTCGGACACGTGGTGTTACTTCTCATGAGGTACGAGCGGTGTTGGCCTCTTTTCAGAGCGTCATTACTTCTGTGTCACACGTGTTTTTATTGATTTATTTTTTCCTTTTCGTTTAAGTTTCTTTTTTTATTTTAAGAATTGGTATTAATAATACTCACCCTCCAGACATGGTAAACGGGTATCGTGTTTATGAGTTTGAAACCTTAGTCTAATTTATGACGGTGTGAACAAAAGAGCAGGTGTAACCAAAAATACACCATAAACGAAAAATAACATCTCTCACGACTTTTAAGACATTAAGACGAAATTTTTCTATAGTGTAGTACTTTTCTTCACACCGTACTAAAGTATGATTTTAATAGTTGATGAATCTTAATCATCGAGGGGAACACAGAGGGTTTACGACTTATAGAGACATAAGGAGAGAGATTTTATATTCGATAGAATTTCGTGGGATCACTGAAGTGACGCCACGAGGTCCCACGGAACCGTGTGTCAAACCTTTGGTACCGAGCTTTCTCAAACTCGTCTTCTCACTGGGCTAAACCGAATTTAAAATCATCTTAGGGAGACCAATGACATCTCTTGTATGACTTCCTTGTTTCCGTCTTCGTACTGGTCACTCATCATGACGTCACTAACTCTCGATTATCACACCTTTAATCTGACCTCACCACTGTCGCCTCCACTACTCCTCAAATCTGTATAAATACTATACTTGAATGTTCTCAACGACTATTTAATCTAAAATCGACTTCTCCTTTCTGTCTTCAGTTCCTGTTGAGGTTCAATAATCAGATACATTGACTCTCCTATCTGTTCGTTAGAAGTACTCCCATCCCCTTCTAATCCCTGAGTCAAAAGATACTCAATTTAACTAGGTTCGTCTCTTATCCTTTAGTCCCAGACCTCGAGTTCCCTCTCAGGATTAGATATATATAGAAACACTTAGAAATAGTATATAAATATCCGTTCTCTTGTCTACTCTAAAGGTTCCCTTATTTAATATATCTATCCTTAAAGTCTTCTATCTTGTCGTACAAATGTATATTTAATTTATATATAAATAAGTCTATCTCCCCTTTTGAGTACGACCACGACGACTTTTCTTTCTTAAGGACCTTGTTATTATATATCCTCTACTCTCTAGTACATTAGATCAGGTCTCAGAATCAATTCCCGACCGTAATCAAACCTCGTGTCTTTTAAATAAGTATCATTCTCCCCTCTTCCATTTCCTATATACCTATTTGTTTTCACACCAATATGTACTTCTGACCTTCTAGAGAGAAAGATAACAAGGATAGAAAGTCTTTTTTATATTCGTTTCAGTAGTCGACTCTCATTGTCACCACCCTTGACTCAAGCTTCAAACTCCTCTCTCTTCAATACCTTGTCGAAAAATTCTCTCACCTTGTTGTTTATTATATCCAGTTCAACGGAACGGCCCCTTATAATTACCAGATGACCTCCAAACACTAGTACTTAATTTTACTCTTGTAATTCGTCCCAACATCTCAAAAGACTCGGTCCAAGTCGAAGGGACCATATTTAGACCTCATCTGTCGATCTGTCTATCTGTCGATCTATATTGGTTACAACACACATAAAAAATTTCGTACTACTCCTTTTTCTCCAGTTCCCTCGTTAATATTACTGGTCAAGATCCAACCAGTAATATTAAAATTCGACCAATTATTCCGATCACTTCTGTAATCCCTCCATTCCTAGTTACTTTTCTCCATCTTAGTTATCAAACATCCTGGACCACCCAAGTTTCTCAACAACCTCATTTCCAATGATCTCCATAAAGACCAACCTAACTTTACCTCTAATACCTTTTAAACGTTAATAACTGTTAATGTTCCATCTTCATATAGGTACCTCACTTATCGATTCGATCCCTCAAATCTTCTCCCCGTCAGCCCCTCAACATTTTAGTCCCACAACCCTACTAGTGATTAGTCAAAACGAAAATACTAGAGACCGAAAAACCCGGTAAGAATCTTTCCGGAAAACGTAAGGTGACAATATTTCCGTTAAGATACGAAAGAAGACAATGAAAATTCTAAAGTAAAAGATGTGACTTAATAAAGTAGAAAATCCTAAAAAAAAAACTTTTTACTAAAACTCTGTTATGAATCAAAAAGGTCTGTGTATGGATCAACGGGATTACAGTAAAAAACTTGTCAGGAAAATGGTAACTAAATTGTGGAAATAGTATATGATTTTAATGTAGACATAAACCCGGATGAAAACCTTTATTGATAAGATAATATCAGAAACGCAGACAAATATATGATCATGTCATAATACATTTAATAACTTAATTTAATAATAATAAATTATAGACAACGTCGATTGAATGGGTGAGAGTAGCGAGAAGACAAAGTCACTAAAGGACGATAAGAATGTATATAAATGGGTATATGAAACCTTAAATAGATAAAATCTTTTGATAATCATAAAATTTACGTCAACACAATACGAACATTTAATACTTATTAACTGTAGAAATACTAAAACTCAGAAGAACAAATTGTACAGGTAAACACCGGGAACGGCTACGTGATCAAATTGACGTATCCGGACTATTTAAAAAACAATTTAAATATAATTCATTAAAATGTAAAAAAACAACGATTACACTGACACCAACAAAATGAGTAATATATAAGATTGACCAACCGAAAACGTTTACACTTTTTGTTAATTAAGGGTATATACTTAAAAAATGGGTCGATGAAATTAGTTAAGAGAAAAACATCATTATTAAAAATCAACTAAGGGTACATAAAGTTCCATACACACACGTACGATTCAACGAAGTCAGCACAGGCTTAGAACTACTGGGATACCTGAAATTCGGTGGTCCGAGGAGACAGGTACCCAAGCGGGTCCGTTCTTATGACCTCACCCAACGGTATGGGAGGAGGTCCCCTAGAAGGACCTCCTCCCTAACTTGGACAGAGAATGCAAAGGACGAAACCGTCCACCCAAGAAATGATGATTATGGTAGACCCTTCTGGTAAAGTTCCATATATTATTATTACATGAAACTTTTTGATTCAAATAGAGGAAAAAAGGTTTAAAATATAAAGAGGTATAACAAGAATATAGATTAACGTCACCGACGATTAAGTTGATGTTACAATTTTTTATCTGTACGAGTAATATAAAGAGAACGAGAACAGAAATTACCCTTGTGTCAATTCGTATTACGACCCAAATCCGTTTTTTTTTATAAGAGTAGATATGAATACTTAATAATTCTTGGTTCTTATCAAAACTTAAAGTAAAAAATCATAAGGTCCTCTACTAAGATTTCTTAAAGAGGGGTCTATGTAATTATACTATTTAATATAATGATCCACTTAATATAATTGTCTAAAGAGATTAAGACTTGGTAAGAATGTAATGACCTTAATTGTAGGACGGAATAGTGAGAAAATTCACATGACGAAAAGTATACGATAATTATATAATGTATCCATTAAAATAATACAAGTATTCCTTCAAATTAGGAAAAAGAAAAGAAAAAACATCATAGAAGGTCCAAAGCGACATATACAAACGAGTCAGTACAGGTTGAAAAACACTGGACTACTTGACTCGGACGGTCCCAGGAGACAGGTACCCTAAAAGGTCCGTTCTTATAACCTCACCCAACGGTACCGGAGGAGGTTCTCTAGAAGGACGGGGTCCCTAGTTTGGACACGGAGGACGTAGCCGTCCGTCTAAGAAATGGTGATGTGGTGGACCCTTCATCCAAATCCATAGTTACAATATAAACAAAGTAATTTTTTTAGGAACCTTATAAGAAGGAAAAATTAGGAGACTTTGTCAAACACAGTAAATCTAATAAACCAGAACTACTAAACAATCTTAAGAGGACCCTCGGGAAAACTCGAAATAAACTCCCCCAACGTCTATCGAAAATCGAGAGTAGAAATAAACAAGATATCTATAATAGGTAAATCCTAAAAAGAGGTTAACACTTCTTTAATACGAAAGGATCTTTTAATAAGTAAAGTAGGTTCAAAATTTTAAATAAACGGATCACAACTCATCAAATAATTTTAAGAAAATTAAAGAAGACAAAAGTTACCAAAATATCAAAATGAGGAATATTAAAGTAAATTGTTATAAAAGTCAAGTAGAAAAAGGACTAATAGAAACGATCATCAAATGAATAACTATAAAATTCTAATAAAAATTTAGTAAAAACAAAGGATCGAGTCTCATTTAGGAAAATAAAAATAATTAAAAAAAGGAAGACGAAAAAACCAAATAAAACTATAGGAAAAAGACTTACAAACTCACTCTAAAAGTTAAATAAAAAGTGACCGTATTTAAGGATTAGTGTTTTTAAAGGAGATTTTTTACAAAATCTACGTAAAGTATCTGAACTAAATATCACAAAAATAAAAATAACGAAAGATCTTTAAGACTTAAAATGTAAAAATTCCATCTTTTCGGAAGGTAATAAAATGAAACATAAATTAAAAGAAGAAACGTAAACTTTGTTCCACATAAGAAATAAAAAAATTTTTTCAGAAAACCGACATGGTGTCCCATACACCCTAGAATCAAGGGATTGGTCCCTAGTTTTGAGACGAGGGATGTAACCGTCACTCCTTATAATTAGTGACTTGGAGATCCTTTCAGGACCACATAAGAGATAAAAATTCCGCTTCTTAAGTCATATATAATTAGTTCAGATGGAATATTAATACAAGTCAAGTCAAGTCAGTGAGTCAGCACAGGCTGAGAAACACTGGGGTACTTAGCGTCGTGCGGTCCGGAGGGACAGGTAGTGGTAGAGGGTCTCAAGTGAGTCTGAGTGCAGGAAGCTCAGTCACTACGGTAGGTCGGTAGAGTAGGAGACAGCAGGGGAAGAAGAGGACGAGGGTTATGGAGGGTCGTAGTCTTAGAAAAGATTATTCAGTTAAGAAGTGTACTCCACCGGATTCATGACCTCAAAGTCGAAATCGTAGTAAGGAAGGTTTCTTTAGAGTCCCAGCTAGAGGAAGTTTTACCTGACCAACCTAGAGGAACCTCAGGTTCCCTGAGAGTTCTCAGAAGAGGTTGTGGTGTCAAGTTTTCGTAGTTAAGAAGCCGTGAGTCGGAAGAAGTGTCAGGTTGAGAGTGTAGGTATATACTGATGACCTTTTTGGTATCGGAACTGATCTACCTGGAATCAACCGTTTTATTACAGAGACGAAAACTTATATGACAGATCCAACCAGTATTGAAAAGAAGGTTCCTCATTCGTAGAAAATTAAAGTACCGACGTTAGTGGTAGACGTCACTAAAACCTCGGTTTTTTTTTATTTCAGACTGTGACAAGGGTGAGAAAGGGGTAGATAAAGGGTACTTCACTACCCTGGCCTACGGTACTAGAAACAAAAGACTTACAACTCGAAATTCGGTTGAAAAAGTGAGAGGAGAAAGTGAAAGTAGTTCTCCGAAAACTCAAGGAGAAGTGAAAGACGGTATTCCCACCACAGTAGACGTATAGACTCCAATAACTATAAAGAGGACCGTTAGAACTAAGGTCGAACACAAAGAAGGTCAGGTCGTAAAGAGTACTACATGAGACGTATATTCAATTTATTCGTCCCACTGTAATATGTCGGAACTGTATGAGGAAAAGGATAAAACTTGGTCAGACAACAAGGTATAGGTCAAGATTGACAACGAAAGACCGGACGTATGTCTAAAGAGTTCTCCGTCCAGTCCACCAGACCATAAGGGTAGAGAGAATCTTAAAAGGTGTCAAATAACACTAGGTGTGTCAGTTTCCGAAACCGTATCAGTTATTTCGTCTTTATCTACAAAAAGACCTTGAGAGAACGAAAAAGGTACTAGGTCACCTACAACCGTTAAACTAGAGACCAAGGAGACGGAAAAGATTTTGGTCGAACTTGTAGTCCTTCAAGTGCCAAGTGCATAACGACTTCGGACCGAACCTCTTAAAACTCGTAATGAAATGATCGCACACTCTACTCACGTTAACACGTCATCAAACTCGTAAGAAACCGTAACGGAAAGAAACCCTAACCTTACTTTTGACTGTAAAAGGTCAGGAGACCGGTGACGACTCAAAAGGTTTAAACAACCGTATAACTCACGTCGTGAAAGTGTCGTAGTAGAAAGTCCTAAACTTTATCGAGTTGACCTTAAGGTAGTGGAGGTGATCGAAACAAACATTAATACAATGAATCCACTATAAAATACGGGAAAAAAGGGGATGAACCGAAAGTACCTATCTCTTCCCTTTAATTTTAGAGGGTAAACATTCACAAAGACAAATAGAAACATAGAAAATGTTAAAGAGGAAATACTTCACAACGAAGATACAACTAACTATGATAATACACGTTAAAAATTTCGTAACGTACCTTAGAGGTAAATAAGAAAAATCGGAGTCTCGTTTAATGGAATTTCTGATCACGGAATTTTATTGGTGATAAACAAATCAAGAGGTAAGACACCCAGTCAACCAACTAAGAACAGACCCGGTCAAGTCGACTACGACGACCCCCAGAGAAGACGTTGTTCGACTACCTAACTCACCGTCGACTTCGTCGGGTGTGTGGTGTTCCTCTCTCAGTGGAGACGAACGACGTTGATCTCTTTCGGACGTATGTTATTACTTCTAAGTCTCGTCGGTTTCCATTTATTCATTGTTTTTTTAGATGAACAACTGATACAGTCGGAATGGGCCATTTCAAGTACGGAATAAACTCCATAAAAAGAATTGATTTTTACTAATAAGTGGACATGGTCAAATTTTTTAAAGACAGAAAAATAGAGATTAAGACACACACACACACACACACACACACACACACACACACACACACAGACAACAATAAGAGGTTTGTTTGTAAGTAAGACCCGTTATTGTAGAAAAAAAGATTATTCAACGAGTGGGGACACCGAAACAAAACCAGCCTAATATAAATCCGGTGTCAAGTCTAGACGAGTAATAAGACCTCCGTCTTTGATCTTTAACCGAGGAATCGTATGATAATTTATTTTATTCGAAAAGAAGAAAACTTATTAACAAGAGAGTTATTATGTTTTGTACTTACGTGTTATTCCTCTTCTCTTTTTTCTTTCGAACTTTTCACGACCTATTTTTAGGTTAGAAAACAAACAATACAAACCACCACCTTTGACTAATATATTGAACGATAGTAAACAAAGTTTGTTTGATATTTTTCCTTGTTTTGTTACCCCTAAATTTGTACCCTCCAACTAGAGATAGTCCCCTCGGATCTTTTCTTTCAATCACAGTACCTCCAACATAAAACAAATAGTTCACCACTTTCCCCTTTTTTCCCCGTCCTATCCCCACCTCCACTTCCCTTAAAAGTAGTCTAAAAGGTCCACAAAGAGTCTGATTTGACTCCACATGACCCTTGCTAGAAAACAAGGTCCTAGTTCGAAGAAGTATAACTATGATAAACAGAACATAAAAATTCACCAAGAGTTGACGTTGTAGTTTGAAAACCTCCGGTCCTAGGGAAACCTATTTTCACCGTCTCGGGTGGACTGATCTTTATGAAGGCACTATAAACCGGAGGCACTTATACAATCGTTTAATAGACATTCGTCGTTAGGTTATCCAAAAGGTCTCCGTGTAGGTGAGGAGGGGTGTAAAGGAGAGAACAAGGACTTCTCAGTGACCCCAAAACAAAGTAAATGAATAAAAGTGTGACATAAGGTCTAAGACACAGACACCTACCTGTCCCGTAGTTACTGAAGACATAATTTTACACAATACTCCGTACCAACGTTTTACTTTTTTTTTATGAAATCTACTTACTTATAGGGAAATTATCCATATGTAGGTTTTTATAATAGACCGGATTAAAAAGAAGGAAGAAGTGTTTCAAAGAGGAAACAATCATACCAAAGTTCTAGAGACAGAGATGTTGTAAACGTATACCACCGGAGAGAAAGTAGGACTCTTTCTACTAGAGTGTCTTGTTTCATTATAGAAACCCTGACACGGTGACCCGTCCCGGTTGAGAATTGTCTTGAAACCAAACTCTACTAGGTGAAAAGTAGTGTTGGTCGACAAGAGGACGTGCGACACTGGTGTTCATTCATGAGGTACGAAAAAAAAATTTAAAAATTTAAAAATGAAATAAAATGAAATGTTATGACATAACCAAAACGGTATGTAACTGTGTTTAGGTGGTGCCCACATATGTTCAAGGGTTAGGACTTAGAGGGAGGGTGGAGGGTGGGGTATAGTAGAGAGACCTAGTAGGGGTACGTGGTCGGGGTTCGTAGGACATATGACATAGCTTGTATCTGACCGTGAAGCAAAGAATGTACTATCATATGTACAAAGTTACGGTAAGAGGGTATAGTAGGGTGGGAGGGGGAGAGGGAGTCTCAGGTTTTCAGGCAAGATATGTAGACACAGAGAAAACGACAGAGCGTATGTCCCAGTAGTAATGGTAGAAATATTTAGGGCATATATACACAGTCATATGACATAACCACAAAAAGAAAGACCGAATGAAGTGAGACATATTAGCCGAGGTCAAAGTAGGTGGAGTAATCTTGACTAAGTTTACATAAGAAAAATTACCGACTCATTATAAGGTAACACATATACATGGTGTCGAAAGAATAGGTAAGTAGACGACTACCTGTAGATCCAACAAAGGTACAGGACCGATAATATTTGTCACGACGTTACTTGTAACCCCATGTACACAGAGAAAGTTAAGACCAAAGGAGCCACACATACGGGTCTTCACCCTAACGACCCAGTATTCCGTCAAGATAAACGTTAAAAAATTCCTTAGAGGTGTGACAAAAGGTATCACCGACATGATCAAACGTAGGGATGGTTGTCACATTCTCCCAAGGGAAAAGAGGTGTAGGAGAGGTCGTAAATAACGAACATCTGAAAACCTAGTGTCGGTAAGACTAACCACACTTTACCATGGAGTAACACCAGAACTAAACGTAAAGAGACTATTACTCACTACAACTCGTAGAAAAGTACACAAACAATCGGTAGGCATACAGAAGAAACCTCTTTACGGATAAATCAAGAAACCGGGTAAAAAACTAACCCAGGAAATAAAAAGACCTCAACTCGACGTATTCAACGAACATATAAAAACTCTAATCAACAAACAGTCACCAAAGTAAACGATGACAAAAGAGGGTAAGTCTTCCGATAGAAAAGTGGAATGAATATCAAAGGAAACAACACGTCTTCGAAAATTAAAATTAATATAGGGTAAACAAATAAAAACGAAAATAAAGGTGATAAGACCCTCCACCTAGTATCTCCTAGGACGACACTAAATACAGCCTCTCACAAAACGGATACAAGAGGAGATCCTCAAAATATCAAAGACCAGAATGTAAATCTAGAAATTAGGTAAAACTCAAATAAAAACACATACCACAATCTTTCACTAGATCAAAGTAAGAAAATGTTCACCAACTGGTCAAAAGGGTCGTGGTGAACAATTTCTCTAACAGAAATGAGGTAACATATAAGAACGGAGGAAACAGCTTCTATTCCACAGGTATCCACACACCTAAATAGAGACCCGAAAGATAAAACAAGGTAACTAGATATAAAGACAGAAACACGGTCATGGTATGACAGAATTACTGACACCGAAACATCATCTCGGACTTCAGTCCGTCCAACTAAGGAGGTCAAGGAAAGAAAAAAGAGTTCTAACGAAACCGATAAGCTCCTAAAAACATAAAGGTATGTTTAGAACTTTAAAAAACAAGATCAAGACACTTTTTATGGCGACCATCGAACTAACACGAGAAAGAAGATCAAATTATTTATGAGTATTTGAGTCATACAACACTATGAATTTTCTTACCTTAAACGTCAGTCTTACGGACCCGAACTTAACAAGACGGTAAAGGACTGACACACTGGACTTGTTCAATGAATGGACGGGATTC
Organism: Capra ibex; assembly: GCA_006410555.1. Classification (NCBI taxonomy): domain Eukaryota; kingdom Metazoa; phylum Chordata; class Mammalia; order Artiodactyla; family Bovidae; genus Capra; species Capra ibex. Next base: position 32,173,036 of record SJYO01049755.1, on the reverse strand, counting down.
GGAACCGTAGAATTAGAACTTTACTTTTACTGTACAGTGGATAAAGTACTGTAACCATTGTTATCTAGTTACTCTAATCCCTTGATCGTAAGACGACCTGTCCATCAATTTCGACAATTAATAATTTCGTTACAATTAATAACAGTCTTTAATTACACACCTAGTGTTCTTTGACCTTTCAAGAATTTCTCTATCCTTACAGTCTGGTGAAATTGACAGAGGACTCTTTGGACATACATCCAGTTCTTCGTTGTCAAGGTTGTCTTGACCTGTCCTTTGTAGTCTGACCAAGGTTCAACCCTTTCCTCAGGAAGTTCCGACATATAACAGTGGGACAAATAAATTTAAGATACGACTCATGTAGTACGTTTTACGGTCCGACCTACTTAGTGTTCGACCTTAGTTCTGACGGGACTCTATATTGTTGGAGTCTATACGTCTACTATGACGGGATTATCATCTTTTACTTCTCCTTGATTTCTCGGAGAACTACTTTCACTTTCTCCTCTCACTTTTGGACCGAATTTTACGTCGTTAGGTTTTTGATTCTAGTACCGTAGGTCAGGGTAGTGAAGTACCGTTTATCTATCCCTTTTTACCTTTGTTACCGTCTAAAATAAAGGAACCGAAGATTTTAGTGACACCTACCACTGACGTCGACATTTTAATTTTCTGAGGAACCTTCTTTTCGATACTGTTTGGGTCTGTCACATAACTTTTCATCTCTGTAACGAAACGACTCTTTACAGAAAGATCAGTTTCGATACCAAAAGGGTCGTCAGTACATACCTACACTCTCAACCTGGTAATTCCTCCAAGTCGTGGGTTCCTAACTACGAAAACTTGGAACCACGACCTCTTCTGAGAAGTCTCAGAGAACCTGACGTTCCTTTAGTTTGGTCAATTAGGATTTCCTTTCGTTGAGACTTAAGTAACCTTCCTCACTACGACTTCGAGGTCATGAAACCCGTTGACTACACTTCTCGGTTGAATAACCTTTTCTGAAATTAGGACTCTTTCTAACTTCCGTCCTCCTCTTCCCCCTCTGTCTCTTACACTACCAACCTACCGTAGTGGCTGAGTTTCCTGTGACTCAAACTCGTTCGAGACCCTCTATTACTTCCTGTCCCTTTGGACCGTACGACATCAAGTACCCCAACGTTTCGTAGTCTGTACTGAATCGTCGACTTGTTGTCGTTGTTCTATATGTGAGTTATTGTTATATACTACCTTCATCTGTTAATTTACTAACAAAAAATTCTTTTCCGAAATGTATCTTAGATTTGAATACGACTCATAACTTCGGATTCATGGGAAAGTTTTCGTAGGGGAAAAAAAGGAATAATTTCAGATGAGAGGTCTCACAATATATTTGTGGATCCAACCATACACAAAAAACTTTTTGTAGAAATATCTTAATGAATGGAAATTTTGTGACAGAAATCAACACAACATTCTTTGAAGTATGAGTCTCCGTAATGACTTATCACCCATCTCTATCAAAACGCCATCTTCCTAGAAAGATCTTAAGGACCTTACTATAGATAGATAGATAGATAGATACCACCATCACCATCAAATCAGCGATTCAGTACAGGCTGAGAACACTGGGGTACCTGATACCAGGTGGTCCGAGAAGACAGGTACCCTAAAGGGTCCGTTCTTATGATCTCACCTGACGTAAAGGAAGAGGTAATAGATATAGATATATAATATGTATATACGTATGTACATATATATGTAATATAATTATATATTGTATTTATGACATATTTTATGTAGTATATATTTATATATTATATAGTCGTATATACCTCACACCAATCAATCGGGGTCAGTATATCCTTCTTACCGAAGGTGAATCTTCAACCATTCGATTAAGAAGGGAAAACAACTTGATCTCGATCCGAGAGAAACTTTACGAAACTAACGAGGAAGACGACTCCCCAGAAACAGAACTCCGGTACAATTCCCTATCATCCCGAAAAAAAAAGTGTCCCCAGTATCCAAAGTTATCGTCCTTCACTGAATCCCAGACAATAATACTCTTCAAGTGCTGAAACAAGTGTTTACGAGCCCGTATCGACACAACAGAGAAAATGAAACCTCCCTTTTCTTTTAACTCTAATTATCCGTTAACACGTTCTACCATAAATCTTATACATGATTACAAACAAAATTTTAATAACTAATTTTAATAAACTATATCTATAAAAGATGTATCTTTGTCGAGTATTTTTGACCTTCTAAGAATTTATACTTCAGTCCCCTGGATTGTAATATGGTGTTCGACTTATAAGGTTAATTTAAGTCCAACTTAAAACCTACAATAAAGAGTGCCCCCTTGTGACCGTCCGACATAACCATAGTCAGTCGAATCTGCAGATAGATTCAGCGAAACATCCTGACTCGTGTCTACGAAAGTAAGTATGTACCGACCTGTGATATTACCTGTGAACGATCCGTATATTTTCTTAAGACGACACGCATGAAAGAAAAGAAAATTCCTATAATCTTTTCTTATGGTTGAATTGTAGGGTCTTGTGTAATGACTAAAGACGTATCAGAATACTGTTCGTCAAAACTTTCTGTCTCTGAAGACGAACCGAACCCATTCGTTTTAATCGGTACTTTACTCGGACTTAGTACTTTACTCTTATATGAAGAGGATGGGATCTTCTTGGTGTAGATAGTTACCCGTCGCAGATCTTCTATTGACTTTGATCTCAATGTAAGGACGAGGATCAAACCCAAAAAAAAAAAAAAAACTTATCTACAATAAGGACATGAACGAAGGACCATATCCTTAGAGATCGGGAGGGGTATTTATGACCTTTTAACGTTTATACTTGAATGATTCTTCTGTTGTGTACCTCCTTGTCATCGTCCTCAGGTCGAGAAACCTAAAGACGAGTAATAAAGACACTCCGTTTGAAGTACTAAGACTTATGTGAGTAACTAAAAAGACAACTCAGGACTTTCAATCAGTAGAACGTAGGACTAAGAAAGTTGTGGGTACGTTAGATACTTTAGACATGGTAGAGGATAACGGTGACTGAAACAAGTCGGGAGTAGTAAAGAATCCGATATTACCGTTAACAGATTGTAGAGGAACTTAAATAGAAGTCTGAAAAGTTTAAATACGGAATGGTAAAATTTGTATATGTGCAAATATGTGTTCAACTGGTTTAGTGGTATGATGAATTTTCAGTAGTTCGTATGAGGTGGTGTATGACTTTCACTTTCACTTTCCCAATCAGGGAGTCAGCACAGATTACGAAAAACTGGGGTACCTGTCATCGGACGGTCCAAGGAGATAGGTACCCAAAGAGGTCCGTTCTTATGACCTCACCCATCGGAAAGAGAAGAGGTCCTCTAGAAGGGTCTCTAGTTTGGACACAGAGGACATAACCGATCGTCTAAGAAATAGTGACTCGATGGTCCTTTCGGGTGATAATGAGTCGGTTTTTTTTTTTTTTTTTTCTTCCTTTATTACCGGTAAACGTCGTTGTACCTACCTAGATCTCTAGTGGTATAATTCCCTTCGGGTGTAGATGACTTATAAAACAAATTATAAAATTATAAAATAGATTATAAGGGAAATATTAAGGAAAGAGAACCGAAGGTGTTTAATTTGATGATAGATAGAGGGAGAATGATAGACATAAAGTCAATATGTTTTGACTGTCGTTAGGAACACTGTGTTAACACGTTGGTTTTTTTAAAAAAATGGGGTTTCTAGATATCTATTTCAGGATGACCTCTTATCACGTCTGTAAAATTAGTTCTCCACTAATAACTGGAGGACTCACGATGTGATCCCTGGCACTGTTTATGTTTATTATACCCCACTGGTAATCAGGACGAAACAGACCCTGTCGGTGTCAAATACAGACTTTAGGGTTTTTATTAACACTTATAAGAAAAAAGTGAGAGTCGAATCCACCATTTAATCCTCATAGGGGTGTCTTATTTTCCGTGTCTAGAACGACAATACTTCCACGGTGAACCTTTCCGTGTCGTCTTGTCTGATCTCTCATTACATTATAAACTGCGTGAGTCCGTGAATTAAAGGATTATCTCGGATTTCACGATATGAGTCTTCCCTGTCTGTCCCTCGACTGTAGTAATCCTTTCCCAAATTTACCCTTCCTAGACTTCCGACCCATCTAGTTGTCCCTCCCGACTGAAGGTTCACTCCCTCCTTCTCGTTTTGTAGTATCTCCACCCTTATACCCATTGTTAAAACACAGGGTGATTCCTTTGGTTGAACTCCTTTATCCCCTTTACCAAACAACGTATTCCACACGGAAAACTACCTTTTCACATCTGAGACGGACTTGATCTCTTTGAGAACACCGGAGGTCATACAACAATAAACAATGAATCAACGGTCCAGTACAGACTGAGTGCACAAACTGAGACACCGTTAGGGTACCTGACATCAGACGGTCCGAGGAGACAGGTACCTTAAAGGGTCCGTTCTTATGACCTCACCCAACGGTAAAGGAAGAGGTCCCCTAGAAGACCTAGGTCTCTAATTTGGGTTCTGAGGACGTAACTGTCTGCCTAAGAAATGGTGACTCAGTGGTCCCTTCGGAACCGTAAGTCATGTATCCTTACTCTTTTGTGCCGTTGTTATTACTAAAACCTTTTGACCGGGGGTTTACCCTCTACCTGTGAAAAGGACCCACCCCCTTTTTAACGACCCTAGGACTCAAGTCCCGTCTTTAAGAGGGTAAGGTCTCGGAGTCAGCTCCCTTAGGGCAACTTCCCCTTTAGATATTCGCTACGAGTTGCACCCGAAGATAGTGGGGTACCCTGTGTCATTGTACCGGGTCCAACTACCATGGGAATAGTACCTGTCCTTTAGTAAAGGACTTCCTTTATTAAAACGTATTATACTGTACGGAGAAAAGACTGTACGGAGAAAAGACCCGTACTTTGGATATCTCAATAATTGCTTCATTTTTATGTCAGTACATATGGTATGTCGAATAACGGTACAAGATGTTACGTGATGTCTTATAGTCAAATAAAGGAACGGAACCAACATAAAACGTGTCAATAGTGTGTGTACCCTTTACGAAGAAAATGAGAAGATCGAGGGTAATGTTTAAGACACATCAGTCCTAGAGTAAAATTATTATAAAATAGGAGTCACAAAATGTCTTACATAAGTACTTATTCAATCACTTATCCATCTACTACGATCTTAAAGACAAATCTATTAAGTAAAAAGTGAGTTTCTTCAATTTTCTAGGAGTTTTTTACTTTTTTCTTAGGGGGTGGGGGGTTTTTTTTCCGGTCTCTTTCTTTACGTCACACAAGGACTCCCGATTCGTATTAGTTCTTTGTACTTACCGAAGGGACAAATTACGTCCGACGACACCAAAACAATAATTGAACTCACATATACTATAATAGTAAATACCAACTATTGGTATTCTGTAGAAAGGAGAGTTGATTTCTATATACTACCAGGAACGAACCAACAATTACATAAAATGAGAAAGACGAAAAAGAAAATGAAAAAGAGTATTATAATCAAAGATTATGATGGGTTTAATCGTTAGTTATTTATAATTGTAAATCTATGTAATCCATCCTTCAATCCGTACTGTTTACTCCCCACCGGATCGGTTTTCCTACGTTCGACTAGAGATTTGGGATGGAGTCTGTACGGATCCTCTCGAGTGTCTATCCGATGTTTTTATTGGTGTCTCTGAAAATTTGAGGACGTGTATACGGGACCCGTGTGTCACCTACGTTTGATTGGTGTCCCCAAAGGAGTTCATTGGTATCCGTCGGTCCTCGGGTAATTCCCAAGTATTTATAAGATATGTATATATGTAGACTAATATTGTCTAACTTAATACCCTTATGTACGTGTTATCTCGGACAACAATATATTGGACGTTGACAGTAAGTCAGAACTCGCAAACGGGTAAACGTAAGGGAAAGAACTAACAATCCATGTTCGGGATAAAACGGGTCCCATGTTGGTTTTCCTCCACTGCCCTTCATATTCTCCCCGCTTGGTTCTCCCTAGTAATATTACCGAGGAAACACCATTCAGACGAGGGTACAGAATCCTCACAGACAAATTATTTCCTGGACAGACGAACTCGATATTGACTCGACATTGGACGGACAACAAATCAGACGTCAAGATTTAAAAAAAAATTCTAAAAAAACTACACCTGGTAAAACTTTCAGAAATAACTTAAACAACAGTATAACAAAGACAAAAGACAGAGCCGAGAAACCGGTGTTCCATACACCCTAGAATCGAGGGGCTGGTCCCTAACTTGGACGTTCAGGACGTGACTCTCCACTTAAGAATTCGGGACCTGGTGGTCCCTTCAGGGGGACATCAAGGTTTAAAAATAACAATAGTCTGTTCTTGGTTCCCCCTCTTTATTTGGTTGGACTGTCTATATGTTAAACAGGAAATACCGTGTAGGAATTACGAAAAATAACGATTAATCTCGTCATTCTAGTGTCTATCAACACAACGACGACGACGACGATTCAGTGCAATCAACACAGGCTGAGACGCACTGGGGTATCTACCGTCGGGTAATCCGAGGGTAGGGACCCTAAGGGGTCCGTTCTTATGACCTCACCCAACGGTAAAGGAAGAGATCACGTACTTTCACTTTTTACTTTCACTTCAGTGAGTCAACACAGGCTGAGAAGCGATGGGGTACCTGACATCGGAAGGTCCGAAGAGGTAGGTACCCTAAAGGGTCCGTTCTTGTGACCTCACCCAACGGTAACGGAAGAGGTATCAACACAGTCCTTGGAATTGTCCACAGTCTACCTGGACCGAATTTAATGAGATAAAACGATTGATCACCACACTGATAAATATCCAACAAAGAAAAGAGGTTCGGAGGTAAAAATAAGGAGTTTTATCCCTATCGTCATCTTGTATAAGAGTGTCCCAACAACAGTAATAATTTACTACATACATAAATTTTCTTATAAATTCCTCCACTGTAGTAATTCTACCACTGTATCCAATGAGGACTAAAATAAGGGGGAGTGTTCCTCTATGTGATCGTTGATAGGTCTGTTCGGTGGTGACGTTTTTAGGGTCTTGACCCCCCATTCCCACTTTACGGTGGGACCCTGTGCCCCTGGATCTTCCTGACGTCCTTTTCCCATTCCCCCCACCAGAGCGAAACTCGCGTAACGGGAGGGAAGTCCGGTCGTGTCACGGAGTAGGTCCCCTGGAGAGACCCGAATACCGAAGAGGTCACCCTTTTCTCTCGGGTCCCACCTGTGAATCGAAGGACCAGGAACACCCTGTGAAGGACCCTCCGGACAAGTCCAAAACGAAGTATCGTCAACTCCGTCCTTTATGTCCCGGCCCGGGTTCCTGTCGGAGGAGCACGTATCCCTCTTCCGTTTCGGTGGAGGAGCAAACCGTGAATTACTCCGGTACTGTGTACTTCTTCCCGTAGTTTTTCTCTTTGACATTGAAGACTTGTTCTTTGAGATTGGCACTTTTGACGTCCTCTGAGTTGTTTTTACGTGTCCAACGACTACTGTGACATGTTGGAAACGACACACCCCGAACTGATCATTCCTCTTTAACTTCCCTTTTGTCGAGAATGATACGACAGCCGAAGTCCTCTGTTTACGTATCCTGACCCCTGACTCCGTTGGACCATGTTAGGTCCGGTGGGAGTTGGTAGGGGAGTCACTTATAAGGTGGGGGAGTTACTTATAAGTTGGGGATTAGTTTTCTGGGGTGGGTAAGTTTCCTGATTTCTATTTTCTTCTTAGTTTTTCGAGACGACGTACGGGGAATCATCCTTCCTGTGGGTGTAAGAAACACAGGAAAGTACAGAAGGGATTTATTTGATGGAATAAGAAGAGAAACGAGGAGTCGAACATACACAGACACACACACACACACACACAGAGAGAGAAACATAAGGAACGGGTCTAAGAAGACCTGTTCAACTTTTTCTCGAACCTGAACTATTTCGAAAAGACCATAGTGCTAGTCTCCCCCTTATACGTTCTGAGTTGGTGACCCCTGGTCGACCCCTACCTTTTCCCCCACCCCGAATATCGTTAGTTCTGAGTATAAAACCAGTCGTAAGGACGAACGACAACACGGATTCGTCTCTAAGGTCGAGACGGGGTCACAACTCGACTCGACCATACGGGTAGTCCGGTCTCTCGAACCAACTGTTAAAAGGAACTAACTCAGGGGTCAGTTCTCGGTCGGTATAGATTACCAACTCGAATTTAAGATAGGGACGTATTGATCCCTTGGATTTGTCACTGTTGTCCTCGGAGTTTCAGGTCGGATACCATAACAATTCAATACCTCAGGTCCGATGTCACCAGGGGTCGTCACCTCGAGTTGGTTACCGGGATAAACTAACGACTTGTATCGGATACAGGAACGGGTCCGTTCCTCGGATCGGTCACTAAGGAGGCCGGGGGTCAGTACCGAGGTGGGTTGGTCCCTCGGAACTGACTGGGACGGGTTGACGTCTCGTGTCAGACATCGGGGTGGATTGACACCCTATGTCGACCTCCGGGGTAGACTTGTCTCGTGGATCGGTCACTAGAACGGAATGTTGTCTCGTTTTGATCACCGGATAGACTAGAGTTTCGTTTCCGACACCGGGGTGGGTTCAAACCCAGTGTCAGACAATGGAACAAACTAGTCTCTCGTGTCAGACTCCGAGACAGACTACTGTTTCGGGACTGGTACGGACCGGGACGTACTTGTCTCAGGTCGGTCACCGTGGTAAGTCAAACCGTCGTCTTGGATTCTGAGGTGGATTAGTTCTCGTTTACACCTCAGGTTGAACATAGGAATAGGTTAAGATCGGGTACCGTGACGGGACGGTCCTTTGTGTCGGACGGTAGAGTGGGTTGTTCTCCGCTTAAACCTTAGGTGTTCACCGGGATGTCTTGACTGATATCTTGTGTTGGTCGTCGGGATGGTTTAGTCTCTCAGGTAGGTCACCGGGGCGACCTTGTACCTCGGGTCGGTAGTCCGGGTTAGTTCGTGCCGTGGGTCTGTTATCGTAATCTAATGTGGGAGTTGGAGTCTTGTGTCCGTCACCGGAGGGGGTTGGTCTCTGGGAATATATTTTGATGTGGATGAAAACCTACGGTGGTCGACTAGGTAGGTCATGCGATTAGACTCAACTGGTCACTTCCGTTTCAGAAAGGGGCGACATCGTTTGGACATTTTAGCCCTTCTTCTTTAACGATTTTACGTATCCAGTAACGTTCCTATGTTCCTAGTGTTTCTTGGTCCATTCGTATTATGGTAGTTTCCTTTGATTATTTCCGGGTTATTGACTAGGATTTCTTTACCTCTAGATACTCTACAGACTTAAGTCTTATCAGGAGAATTTCTTCAAGTCATTCTTATGTGTCTACTCGTTGATTTGGTTTAATTCTCTTATTATGTACTTGTTTTGTCCAAGTTGTTTCTTTATCTTTGGTAATTATTTTTTTAGTTTATCTTTATGATGTCGACTTCTTTTGTTACTGATATGACTTTTTAAGTTGACTCTCCATTTGTCGTCTAAGTTTGTTCGTTTCCTTTTAGTTACTTGAATCCTATCCAGCAAACTTTAAAACTACCATAGTATGAAGGACTAAAATTTAATATTATGTTTCAGTATTATTACTTTTATAACACCATAACCGTCTTTTGATGTATGTATCTAGTTATCCTGTATTGACTCTTAGGTCTGTGTTTGGGTACGAATATACTGTTAAATTTTATTTCCGTTTTTTACATGTTACCTCTTTCTCATTAGAGTAATTATTAGTCACAACCCTTTTACCTTGTTTGTGTACGTTTTTTATTTTAATCTGGTGTGTATTGTTAATTGATTTTTACCAATTTCTAAATTCTGAACTTTATTTTTTTTAGGGATCTCCTTTTGCATTCATATGTAAGAAACTGTAATTACAATCTTTATAGAAAGATCTATAGAGAGAAGTCCGTTCATTTGTTTTCGTTTATATTTGTTTACTTTGACATAGGTTGATTTTTTGTAGACGTGTCGTTTCCTTTGGTCGTTATTTTGTTTTTATGTCAAATGATTACCCTCTTTTATAAACGTTTACTATACAGACTATTTCTCAATTGTAGGTCTTATATAATTCTTGAGTATATTGTGTCGTTATCGTTTCGTTGGACTGACTTTTTACCCATCTTCTCGACTTATCTGTACAAGAGGTCACACCTGTATGTCTACCGGTGTCCGTGTACTTTTCTAAAAGTAGTGATGAATAGTCCCTTTACTTTTAATTTCGGTGTCACTCTATAGTGGAGTATGGACAGTCTTACCGATAATAGTTTTTCTGTTCTTAATCGTTCACAACCACTCCTACACCTCTTAACAACTACCCTTACATTTAACCACGTCGGTGATACCTTCTGTCTTACCCCTAAGGAGTTTTTTAATTTTTATATTTATAGTAAACTAGATAGGGAGAAGACACATAAATGGGTATCTTATAATCTTATGTTAGGGTATTTCTATATAGTAGGAATATCAGAAACATCTAAATAAATGTTATTGGATCTATACCTTTATCGGATCCACGGGAAGTTACCTATCTACTTACTCATTTTTCTATACCATATATTTACATTACCTTATAATGAGTCAGTATTTTTCCTATTTTGAAAACGATAAACACCGTTATACCTACTTAGAACTCCCATGATACAATTTACTTTATTCAGTCTACTACTTTCTGTTTATCAAACTAAAATGAGTATACACCCTATATTTTTCGATTATTTGTTTTTTTCGGGGGTTTGTTTGATTTAATTTGATATTGTTTGTCTTATCTTATCACGAATGATCTCCGCTCCCCTCCCGTTTACCCATTTCTCATCAGTGATATACCACTTCCTACTTTTTATTTAAAAACATTCCGATCTTTGACTTTGAGAATCTCCTTTTGTATCCGTCTTGTGAGACTGTATTTAGTGTCGTTCTAGGAGAGACTGGGGAGAGGATCTCATTACCTTTATTTTTGTTTTTATTTGTTTACCCTGGATTAATTCAAATTTTTGCAAAAGTGTCGTTTCCTTTAACATTTGTTCTACTTTTCCGTTAGGAGTCTTACCCTCTTTTATTAATGTTTGTTTCGTCGACTGTTTCCTAATTAGAGATTTTATATGTTCGTCAAGTACTTCAAGTCATAGTCTTTTTGTTTGTTAGGTTAGTTTTTTTACCCGTTTCTGAATTTGTAAAAAGGTTTCTTCTGTATGTCTACTGGTTGTTTGTACACTTTTCTACGAGTTGTATTGAGTAATAATCTCTTTACGTTTTGATGTTACTCAATAGTGGACTATGGTCAGTCTTGCTAGTAGTAATTTTACAGATGTTTGTTATATCCGACCTCTCCTACACCTTTTTTCCCTTGTGAGGATGTGACAAACACTCTTGCATTTAATTGTGTCGGTGATACCTCAATACTGGTTGGATCTGTCGTATAATTTTTCGTCTCTGTAATGAAATGGTTGTTTCCAAACAGATCAGTTTCGCTACCAAAAAGGTCACCAGTACATACCTACACTCTCAACCTGATATTTCTTCTTAACTACGAAAACTTAACACCACAACCTCTTCTAAGAACTCTCAGGGAACCTGACGTTCCTCTAAGTTAGTCAGGTGGGATTTCCTTTAGTCAGGACTTATAAGTAACCTTCCTGACTACGACTTCGACTTTGAGGTTATGAAACCGGTGGACTATACTTCTTGACTGAGTAAACTTTTCTGAGACTACGACCTTTTCTAACTTCCGTCCTCCTCTTCCCCTACTGTCTCCTACTCTACCAACCTACGTAGTGGATGAGTTACCTGTACTCAAACCCATTTGAGACCCTCAACCACTACCTGTCCCTCCGGACCACACAACGTCAGGTACTCCAGCGTTTCTCAGCCTGTACTGACTCTCTGACTTGACTTGACTTTACTTGACTTTTAGCTTACTATGAATCGGTATTTTTCTTCGGTTCTTATGACCCACCTCTTTTCTATTCAGAGAAGTTATTTACCACAACCCTTTTAACCTATTTATATACGATTTCTTACTTTGATATAATATACGATTTCTTTCTATCCAGTGACAGAATATGGTGAATATTTTTACTTGAGTTTTACCTAATTTCTGAACTTACATTAAGGACTTTGGTATTTTGGAAACTTTTTTTTGTTTCCTTTTCGGAGGAACTATAATCAAAACAATTACTCAATTACCTATGCCGAGATTGTATGCACAATTCAACGAAGTCAGTACAGACTGAGACACGCTGGGATACCTGATATCGGACGTTCAGAGGAGACAGGTACCCTAAGAGGTCCGTTCTTATGACCTCACCCACAGGTAAAGGAAGAGGTCCCCTAGCAGTGTCGGGTCCCTAGCTTGAGTGTAGGGAATACAGAGGACGTAACCGTTCGTCCAAGAAATGATGATCGCGGTAGACCCTTCGAGAGATTTCGTGTGAGTTTCTTTCGTTTATATATGTTTACCCTGATGTAGTTCGATTTTTCGATAACGTACCGTTTTCTGTGTTGATTCACTTTCTGTCGGATGTCTTGCCTTCTAGAAACATGTGGTATATAGACTATTCCACAATTATAGGTTTTATATCTTTATTGAGTATGTTGAGATATTATTTTTTTGGGTTTTGGTTTTGAAAATTTTTGTCGACTTATTTGTAAAAAGGTTTCTATAAGTCTACCGATTATCAATGTGTTTTTCCACCAATTGTAGACATTAGTAAACCTTTACGTTTTGTTTTGGTGTTACTCTATAGTGGAGTGTGGACAATCTTACCGATCTTAGTCTTTCTATCCTATATGGTTCACAACCTCTTTCCTTTAGGCACACATGAGAAACACCCCTATATCTGACCGTGTCTATGATACTTCTCATACCTCAGGGAGTTTTTGAATTTTTATCATAATGCTATACTAGATCGTTAGGGTGAAGACCCATATGTAACCTTCCTTTACTTTAGTGATACAACTTCTTTATCACGTGGGGGTGTAACTAACGTCGTAATAAATGTTATCAGTTCTGTACCTTCGTTCGACCCGAAGGGACCAACGATTCTGCCATTTCTTAGACGGACAGTGACCGTTACGTCCCCTGGACCCATACTAGGGACCCAACCCTTTTAGGGGACGTCTTCCTTTACCGTTGGGTGAGGTCACAAGAACGGACCTTTTAGGGTACGATTCTCCTCGGACCGCTCGATGTCAGGTACCCCAACGTTTTTTGGTCTGTGTTGACTCACTGATTCGTACCTTCGTTAGATTCAACGAAATATATATATTATCTTATAATAAGTTGTTATTTTTTACTCTAGAATATTAAACGTTGTTGTATCCCTTGATACTCCCATAAAACGATTCCCTTAATTCGTACTATCTTTTTCTGTTTATTACATAATAGAGTGAATACACACCTTACACCTTTTTTTTTTCTTGTCTTTGTCTATAATCTAACCCCCAACGGTCCCCAACCCCACCCACAAATCTCTTTACCCACTTCTACCAGTTTACCATATTTGAATATCAATTTTCTCCTCATTCAAGACCCGACATTACTTGGGTGTATAACTGATATCAAGTGTTGTGGTATTATATGTGAACTTTCGACTATTCTCTCATATAGAATTTTTCAGAGTGGTGTATGTGAGTGTGTGTGTGTATGTGTTTACTATTGATAGTCTCCACTACTTACACAATTGATTGGAATGACATCATTAGTAAAGTGTTATATATGTATGTAGCTTAGTAGCAAAGCATATGGAATTTGAATGTGTTGTAACATACAGTTAACATAGAGTTATTTCGAACTTTTTTTCTTAGGACATATCATGGACCGTATGTCATTCAGGAGTTAATTGCAATCGATACCACAACTATGATAAATACTTTTGTCTGAAAAAGTTTTTTTAGAGAGAGTTGACAAGATCTTTACACCGTAATTTTTACTTCCTTTGTTACGTTTTTATGTGGAATTCCTTTTACTTACATGTAAGTACCCACCCCTTTCCGTCTTTTTGATTCCATACAAGAATCAAAAGATTTTGTAATTAAGAATCTTGAAAAAAGAAGGAAAGACCGAAGGTCATAGAGTACCTCGGTCCTATATGACTGACGTACCTTAATCCTCAAGAGACAGAGTAAACCGTTTACACCCGTTCAGGAGATCTGGATCTTTCGACGAACCGAATGATATTTACTCTTTTCCCCTTTTGACTTATAAATTATGAATGATTTATACTATCCAAACGATCTCCATCTAGACTTTCTGACTTCGGTTTACACTCCGGGTATACAAAGTGACCCAGGCTCTCACTCTTCATGACACTAATACTTGATAAAAGACCCCTTAAGTTCCCCGTCTCTCCATCTCGTCCAGTAATCACCCAGTAAATCGGGTTTCCTATATGTAATCTGAACGGAGAAATTGAAGTAGAATCCTAGATCCTTAGTTCAGACCTGATTTGAAACTCCACGTAACTTTCCTTCTTTCATGTAGAAGTGACGTCCTGTACCTGATATTCGACCCTCCGTAGTGACGTTCAATGTGAACGGACCCTGAAAAGATTCTTCAAGGTAGAACTAGGTTTGTGGGGTCCCAGGACCTATTGTCACCCCTAAACACACGGTTTATTGAGTAGGTTTGAGTCACTTGAACATTTTATACGGTCAGGAGTGAATCCAGTAAAAGCAAAGTCGTGATCATGTCTCTCTTATGAGGAAACTTTACATGACGAAAACGTCGTCAAAAATGTTGTATATAAGGTAAAGAACAGTAACATCGCTAAGATAACCATTTTACAATCTCTTTCTTCGTATCCTAGATTAATAAAATGAAATTTTAATAAATTGAGTAAGTAAGGAGATGGTACTAGGTGTTTATAAAACTTGTTAATTATTAGTTTTCTCTAAAATGAAAGAGAGGTCTTCAATAACATTTCTTACACGACACGATTCGACGAAGTCAGTACAGGTTGTTAAACACTGGGATACCTGTCATCGGATGGTCCGAAGAGACAGGTACCCTAAAAGGTCCATTCTTATGAGCTCACCTAACGGTACGGGAGGAGGTCTCCTAGAAGGACTGGGTCCCTAACTTGAACTCAGAAAATACGGAGGACGTTACCGTCCATCCAAGAAATAGTGATCTCGACGGACCCTTCTGATAACATTTCTTATATACCAAAATGGAGTTCCGTATGTACATATACATACACATATACACATATATACCTATCTATACATATACATAGGTGTGCATGTGTACTGACGACTTAAAAACAGTTCGAGAATTCTTTATCTGAACGATCCTTGAAGAGGGGGGTGGGGGGTGGGTGACCTCAAACCCTTTACAGGATATGAGTAGTCAAAAATCACATTGAGAGATGAGTATGAACCCATGTTCCTCCTACAAAGAACCTGAAGTTATTTCAGTGGTACCGATACCAAACACTTGTCGTTAAGTATCGTTAAGACACTTGTCTCACTCAATCAACGATGACTGTGTCATGTATAACTCAACATAAAACCAATGGTTGATAAATTAATCTACAAACTTTTGGTACTAAATAAAACTACGTCAATAGGTTGACTAAATAAACGAAAGATGAGGGTCAAAGAATGTAGGTCATATGGTTATCTTCTTGTAGAGTGGACCTCGGTTTCTATTGCCTCCTGAACCGTCTCGGCTGCCGAAACTGTCACGTAAATGTTCTCTCGACTAGACCGTTGACTACCAACCCAAGTCAAGTCGTTTAGGTAATAATTTTACAATAATCGGTTACCACTTATTTATCCAACCCTCGAAAGGAGAGGGAGATAGAATAAAATACATTAGTCGTAACACACTTTAAAAGGACAGAAAGACTAGAGTGTAATCACAAAAGTTTCATTTCATTAGTTACTTAGAAGTGTTGACTTAGTTTGACATAATAAATTAACCCGAAGAGACCACCGAGTCCACCATTTCTTAGACGGACGTCACGTCCCCTGGGTCCAAAATAAGGGTCCTGTCCTTCTAGGGGACCTCTTCCGTTACCAATGGGTGAGATCATAAGAACGGACCTCTTAAGGTTTTCTCTCTCAATACCTACATTAAAACTTTCAACTCATCCTTCAGTTACTCGAGTTCGTATTTTCGAACCAATAAACCTGAACGGTTTATATACTATTTAAGTCTGACTTTGTCAAACCGAGTCCTCTTTATCACCATCATTTTGTGTATTGAACTCCCTATAACTGGTCTATCAAACGAAGAGTCATCTCTGGATGTAGATGGCTCACTACGTAACAGGACTGGGTAAATTTGTGTACGTTAGTGTCTCCGAGATTCAGAAGTATTCTGATACGGTCCGGTGCGGTTCGTAGAAAAAAACTGTTGTCTTGTTACGAAGTCCAACACCATGTCATGTAAAGAGAAAAATGTATTATAAAGATTGGTCTCTTAAATTTACTGAGTATAAACAAACCGGTAGAAACATTTGAAAAGATTTAGAACAGATGGATCATACTTGAAAAGTAGGTAATGAATTCATTCCGACAGATGAGAGATGACTGAATAAATTCTCCTTGAGAGTTTCCCCTCTTGTTTATAAAGGGACGTTATAGAGGAATGGTTAAGTCATTTGGTGTGTTACATTCGCCTTCCTTTTCTGTCTAAAATAGTTTGGTGTATGGAACATAGACTATTTGTTTATGTGTAAATATGTGTGAATAAATAATACACGTCGACTGTCTTTTCTTTAACGAGAAGGGTGTGGTCTTTGTAAAGTCTCTAATTAGGACATGATTAAAATCCCATAATCTTTTGTCGGAAAATAGTACCACTCTTGTTCGTGATGACGACTTAGATGAAAATAATTTTGAATTACCAAAGTGTCCCTATCTTAATTCTATGTCTGTTATATTTTTCCAACTATATTAGAAGAGTATAAGAGAATACTATTGGTACTATCCTGGGGTTTGTTTGCTAGCAAAGTAACTGATTAAACTGTGACACCTTTATACAAGTGATGGTAAGAAACATAATGAAAATATGGAAAAATATAGTAAACTAATAACATCAGTAGGTTTTAGGATCAATAACAATAATAGGAACAAAATTTCTAACTCTTTACCCCGAATGTTTTCACTTTACTGAAAGGTTTCAGTGGGTCTATCAAGATCCAGTGTCAGGACCCGGAACTTGGACGGAAAATTGACTTGACTACGTGAGAAAAGTGACGGATCAATACGGAAAGAGACAGTAGTAATAACAGACAGAGTCGCCTGTCAACTTATTTGTTAACACTTTTTAATATGGCAGTAACTGTTTATCCGTGTACGAAACTTAGTCAGGACATTCAGAAGAGGTAATTCTTTAAAAGAATTAAAAAGGTATTTCTTTAGAGTAAAAGTAAATCTTGGGTAGAGTCTAGAGGTTCATATAGTTCTATCAAGACCCTTCTTTTGTCTCGAGAAGTAGGTTCAGACAGACATAATAAAGTCAGTAGTACGGAGACCCAAGTACTTTGTTAAAAAGTTGTAAAGAGAAAAATGCATTATGAAGATTGGTCTCGTAAATTTACTGAGTACTATGAACAAACAGACCGGTATAAACACTTCAAAAGATTTAGGAAAGATGGATCATACTTGAAAAGTGGTCAATGAGATCATTCCGACAGATGAGAGATGACTGAATAAATTCTCCTTGAGAGAATCCCCTCTTGTTCATAAAGGGACTTTCTTCTTAGGAAATTATAGAGGAATGGTTAAGTCCTTTGGTGTGTATTACATTCACCCTCTTTTTCTGTCTAAAAATAGTTTAGATAAAACGAAGAGTTTCCCGGTGACGTTCTTCATTTTTCTGTACAAAATAAAAAATAAGAGATAAAGAGAAGGAAAGTGGTCAGAGGGGAGTAAATGAGTGAACATGTTAGATGAAAAAAAGTCTTATACTAAATGCCACCGACTTGTACCGTGTGTTTTATATCGTTTTACTGATTATTAACCCTTACTTCTTATTCTCACATGGTTATCATCCTTCTCTCCTTTTATGAGATACCTACTTTATGAACTCTCCTTTTCCGATCCTGGTTCATTTGACGAACTATATTTATAAGTTTATAATGATAGATACTAAAGTCGTACTAATAAAATTTTACTTATGTATTATAACTGTAAGTTTTTGAGGGTGTCCTTTAAATTAAAGGTTTAAGTACACGTGTTCATAGTGATAAGTATAGAACAACACAAAAAAAAGATTGAAGGATGATTTGACACTCGACATGATCCTCGAAGGGACCACCGAGTCTGTCATTTCTTAGACGGACGTTACACCCTCTGGACCGAAGCTAGGGACCCAACCCTTCTAAGGGACCTCCTCCCGTACCGTTGGGTGAGATCATAAGAACAGACCTCTTAGGGGTACCTGTGTCCCCAGACCTCCCGACGTCAGGGTACCCCAGCGTTTCCCAGTCTATACTGAATCACTGATTCGTGTTGAGAGTCAATTAGAGTATGAGACATGATGGTCAGACTCAAAAACGGAGTAGAATGGAACCTCTTGACACCAATAATCGGTTCGGGTATCGTTCCCTTTGGTACCAAAAGATAGGGGAGAGGGATCCTGAACCCGAAGGGTCCACCGCGTTCACCATTTCTTGGACGGACGGTCCTCTGTACTCTCTCCGTCCAAAATAGAGACCCAACCCTTCTAGGGGACCTCCTCCCGACCCTTGAGTGAGGTCATAAGAACGAGCCCTTTAGAGTACCTGTCTCTTTGGGTTACCCGATCTCAGGTACCCCAGTGTTTCTCAGTCTGTGTCGACTTCACTGAATCGTGAGGGATACTGAATCATGAATCCCGTTTAGGAGTCGTGAGTCGACAGACAATGTGAAAAACCACGATGTAGACCGTCACCATGGATCGTGTATTTTTGTAGCTAAAGACTGAACAGAATTTTTAATAGTTTTCTGAACCATTACAATTCGGACACTAGGATACACCGTGATCGACCGCCTAGACACATTTGTGAGATCAAATCTCCCTCCAAAATAAGAGGTCAAAGGATTGGACAGAAGAAGAAGTAAATACAATGGACGAACAGTAAGTTAGAACACTAAGGACCACCGAAGAATTTCGAGAGAACAAGATAACACATACGAAACACGACTTTCGATCCCACTGTCCCCTTTCTTACCCGGTGAGAAATTACCAAGTTGTAGTAGATTTGAAACTCTGGAGACGGTTCCGAATTTATCTCAAAGTCACATTTTTCCATCCCCGACATCCTCAGTTGATTTTTAATCTGACCTACTTTGTCTATACTCTGTCAGTTTTCTGTTGTGTGTGAAAATTAATATCTTTCTATAACATCAAACTTACGGTGAAGGTGTGGACGACACACTTTGTCTTTCATGGAAAAGTCCCTTGTTATTTGGTTTACTTTTCCGTTGGATTCTTGTCCTCTTTTATAAACGTTTGGTACATAGACGATTCCTCAATTATAGGTTTGATGTATTCCTAAGAATGTCAAGTTGTCGTTATATTGTTCATTACGTTAAAATTTTACCCGTTTCTTGGATTTATATATGAAAAGGTTTCTTCTGTATTTTTTATGTACTTTTCCACGAGTTGTAGTGATTAGTAATCCCTTTATATTTAGTTTTAGTGTTACTCTATCATGTTATCATGGATGTGTGGACGATCCTACTGGTATAATTTATTTTAATTTTTACTGTTCACAACCATTTCTACACCTCTTTTCCCTTGGGACATGTGACGAGTACCCCTACTTTTACGATGTCGGTGATACCTTCAAAGAGTTTTTAATTTATATCTCGATGGTACACTAGGTCTTAAGAGTGAAGACCCATAAAAAGGTTTCCTTAAATTCCTTATTAAGTTCCTTAATAGAACTTCTCTATCGACTTAAGGGTAACAAGTAACGTCGTAATAAGTGTTGTCGGTTCTGTTCTTTTGTTGCATTTACAGATAGCTACCTACTTACCTATTTCTTTCACACTATGTATACAAGTACATACACACACACACACACACACACATATATATATATTTATATTTTATACCTTATAATGCGTAGATACATTTCCTGCCTTTAGTAAGGTTAACCTTTAATAAGGTTAACCCTCTTGTACCTACCTGGACCTAAAGTAATACGTTCACTCTCTTTGGTCTGTATATGTCATTTTTTTTTTTTTTTTTTGTCACGGGAAAGTCTTGACCGTTTGAGAATAGAAAGAAACAATTTTTGAGGTTTAAGGTCGGTTGATATAGAGATTTCATATCCTTTTCATTCGACAGACGTTCAGGTCGGTCCCGTAACGGACGACCAGTGTTAGTGTCAAAGTTAATTAAGAAACTTAACTAAGTATTCTTAAAGTAAAAGAGAAAATAAAATTACTTTGTTCAAATGGTAGATATAATACTGAAATTCCATGAGAGTTTGAAAGAAACTCGAGTAAGTAGTCGAATCACTTCTTGATACAAAAAGATGTTAGATCTTTTGGTATAAAAGTGGTCACAATAGTTAAGTGACTTAATCCCTTACTCCATCTAAGTCTTATCGACCTAAAATATTGTTACGAGACAGTCGTAGAGGGTACTGGAGAACCTCCTGTTCTTTGTTAATCGATTACCCTATCATTCCGTATAATCAAAGATGACTTATCTACGATACCTTTTCACGACTATTTGAATACAATTGACCCTCCTTCTAGAGACATCTGTAAAAGACTCGTAAGTATAAGTAATATAAAAACGTCGTAGTAATACCATATAAAAGTATAGTACTAATAAAAACGAATCTATTAATATACCTTATTCTTAACTAGAAAATGACATGAGTCTACTGTGTTTTAATACCCACATAATGTCTTAGTCTTAGGACTCTCAAGAATACTCGTACTTTACTCTCCCACTTTACAAATCTTAATGTAAATTCCTCCTTTAAGATATGGAAAAATATGAGTACGTCTTCATTTTTGTATATACAGGTTTTGTACATACGTCACCAGTAAAACCTACATGTACAAAAATGAAAACACACTTATATTTTCCCATATCCAAAGGAATAGGTAGACCTCTTCTACACCAAATGGTCGGTACATACACTTTTTCCAATATCGATCGACTTTTGAGTCTCAGTGGTCATACTACACCGACATAGTCTTTTCATGTTAGGATTTGTCCAATTACTTTTGTAAAAGCAAGACTTTTTCCGTTCCCTATAAGGGTAAAAGATTCACTTCAATTCTGGTGCGACCTTAGACGAGTGAAGCCGATAGTACCGAATTCACCCTATGACTGTCTCATCTCACGCAAACCTCCTACTTCTGATCTGCTCCTTCCGAACCGTTGATACTGATTGGACATCTATGTTTCTGATTTATTAACAAAAATTTATAAAGCTCCCGACGGTATGTCTTCAATCTTGTCTATATCGGACGTGAACCTACCAACTAACACTAGTTGTCTCCTATAATCTTCATCTCTGACTATAAATAGAAATATATTTCTTTATGAAACATGATCCACTATACCTACAAATTAAAATAAAGAACTTTTAGTCTAGACAGATTTTGACATGATCCGACGAAGTCCTCCGTAAAGGTACTAATGGACCCTCAATAATTTCTTCTCGTATCTATACATTGTCAGTGTACTAGAGGTTTACAGGAGATTTCAAGACCTAAAAATTCAGGAATATTCGTGTACATAATTTACTGGAGATGAACCAAACTAAAGATTTATTCTAGGTTGAAGGTTTGTTATTAAAGGTAACTCCATATAAGTGAGTTTGGTAAGTAAAGGTATGAACGACAGAATAATCTAGTATTACCGATAAGTAAGTAGAGATTGAGGTATCACGCCGTTTCTTACATCAGACTTATACATAAAGAATCTACTTACATTTGTACACTTAATGTCTTTAAGAAACCATTGTAGTGACGGAGATAATTTGTCAAAATATTTAAGTCGACATCATTCAGGAAAAGTGTCTGTGAATTTTTTTAGTAGAACAAGAGGACAAGAGATTATAACATAACGAGTCACACCAGACCTGTGATGACCCCAAGAACGGACACTAAATACATAATATACAAGGAGTTCTTTGAATCGTCAAAATCTCGTTGCCCACTAATATATTAAAATCAGTATATACAATGGGTATAAACTTTGTATCCTTACGTATAAAAGGTCTTTTTAATATTATCAGAATTAGTAAAGTAAAAATTCTACGGATAGATGATATTTCTAGTATAGTCAGTGGAATAAAATGGATAATAAAAGTACATTATATGAGTACAAATAATCGATACAAACGTATATATAATAATAATCATAATAAAAATACTATCAGGAATAGGTGTTTTTACTTAACCACCGAGTTTTCGACAAGTAATTCCACACTTTCATTACTGTTTTTATCGTTAGGGATACTAATTATTCAAGATTTGTAATAAATTTGTAATATATTCATTTGTCTAAAACTATAGGTATCATTTATACTTATAAATATGTGACCTCATCTAGACGTTCACAATGACAAAACGTGTTTTGTTACATTTATCCTACGTACCATCTGTGGATTTTTACTCTATAACAATGTCGTCCTCTGGGAACAAGAGACTCACGACAATATTTAAAACAGTCTATGTCCTTATTACATAACCTTCGGAAACGTATTAATATTTGGTTCCATCCTACCTAAGAGATCAGGTTTTGTTTATGTTTAGTAACTAAACGTCATTCTTTACGTATTTGAAACAACGATTTCCATCACTACTCGGGGTTTGGAAGGTTCATCGGTATTAATATAAGTGGTACCGTTTCGCGAAGAGATCACCGAGTTTACTATTTCTGAGACAGACGTTATGCCTCTGAACCCAAGCTAGAGATCTAATCCTTTTAGGGGACGCCCTTCCGTACTGTTGGGTGAGGTTATAACGGACCTTTTAGGAGTACCTGTCTCCTTGGACCACCCGATGTCAGGTACCCCAGTGTTTCTCAGTGTGTACTGACTCACTGATTATGTACGTACCTTTTTAGACTAAAATTTCTATGGTAAAGACTCTTTTGAAATTTTATACGGTGTTTTTATTACGGTTACAGATACTGTGCTCTCTTTCGTCTTTTCGTCAACCATTTTAAGAAAACAGTTTACTGTCAATTTCCAACATATTATAGTCACCATATGTCAGATCTTTCTGTACATACACAGTCGTCTAAGTCCGTGCACTCTACCCACTCTTGGCAGGGTACGTAAATACCCCCTCTTTGTAGACTTCTGAAAGACGGAGAAGTAGTGATATTGGGACAGAGTCTCAACTCTAAGACATTCAATTACTATTAAAACACTAGGTACAATCTCGGACCTTTCCACAACACACTAGTTCACCATTACCCCTTGGACGATGTAGTCCCTTCCCTAATTATTCTGTTCATTCAAGACAAGACTAAGTTCTACTACTGCATTCTTCTGGGACGGGTACCTGTGCACCTCAGATATAGATATATATGATATTGAAGGAGTCTTTTTTAGGACTAAGATTGACTCTCGACTCCTCCATCTGCGGGGGTAAGAGGGACCTTTCTACCGGTCCGATTAGTAGTAAAGATACTTTGCCGAGATTACGTCTCCGTAATTGGTCAAACGACTTCGAACCCCAACCCTCACTGTCGACTGGGAGGTACGTCGTACCGACAGGATGGACAACACTCGGTAGAAACGGAATACGGGATCAGACCAACAATTTAGTCAGTTCGAACCGAGACTAGGAAACGTGCGAGTCAACAAGTCAACAAACAGATTGAGAAACTCTAGGGTTCCTGACATCGGGTAGTCCAAGGACAGGTACCTTTAAAGGTTCGTTCTTATCACCTCACCCAACGGTGAAGGAGGAGGTCCCCTGAAGGTCTGGTTACCTAACTTAAGCGTAGAGGACACCCTATGACTAAGAAATGGTAACACGGTGGAACCCTTCGGGGATGCTTTTGGGATTTTTGACTGTTTCGTTAGGGAAGAGTAATCCATTTATTTTCCCTTTGGTGTTATTTCACCTATCCTCTCCGACTCTGCGTCTGAACGATATTTGGGACGGAGACCGTACCGTTGAGTGTGGACCCTCCCTTGGGTTCGAGGTTTTGAAGAGACGTTCCTAGTTTCCCAAATATGGGGAATAGTTGGTGGTGTTAAAATTTCTGACTATGAATTTGTGTTCGGACGGGGGTTTACAGACCGAAATAGCTAGTTATCCTGAGGACGGTACTCTGGACACCCTGACACTTTTTCATTCTTGAGAATCTCGCGAACATGCGTCTAAGTGGGTGGGTTCCCGAGACGATCTTGGTCGAGAAAGGAATGTATCGTCTCAGACAGTGGGTCCTCTGGGGTCTGTGTCACCTTCACTGAGAGTAGGCACACGAAGTCTGTCTCTGTCGTCTCTCCGTGGTTATTGGGGTCTCCGTGTTCACTACCGTCGATTCCACCCACTTCGGAGACAGTCTCCACCACCTTCCATCTTTCACGACTGAGTCTATATTGGTGTCGGTTGAGTCCACTCTCTTTTTGTTTGTTTGTTTTTTTTGGACCACGATATCGCAGTGGATGACCTTTTATTTTCTTTCCAAAGATTAATGATTGCGTAACTTACGCCGAAGGGGCCACCGAGTCTCTAATTTCGTAGACGGACCTTACGTCCTCTGGGGCCAAGCTAGGGACCCAGCCCTTCTAGGGGACCGCTTCCTTTACCGTTGGGTGAGGTCATGAGAACGGACCTCTTAGGGTACCTCCCTCCTCGGACTATCCGATGATCAGGTACCCCAACGTTTCTCAGCCTGTGCTGACTCGCTGAAGTGAGTGAGTGAGTGAGTGAGTTGGGTAACTTAGTAATCTGGAGTCAAGTGCACGACGTTAAATACCCCAGTGTTTTCTTCCTTTACCGTTGGGTGAGGTCACAAGAACGGACCTCTTAGGGTCCCTGCCCTCTCGGACCACCTGACGGCAGATACCCCAGCGTGTCTCAGCCTGTGCTGACTTCACTGAATCGTCGTTCCTCAGCCTGTACTGACTCGCTGACTTCACTTCACTTGACTTGACTTAGTAATCTTATACTTTTTTCGAAACGAATTTCCACAAACGATGAAGTTTACGTGGTTTCCTCCTCTTTGAGTAGTTCGAGATGCTTCTTGGTGTCATTGTGTGATAGTAAGAGGTCTTTAGTTTGATTTGAGTAGCCCACAATGTTAGATTGACGATCTCTTAATTTTTATCGACAGTACTTCTTTACATTCCACGACGTTCTTTTGAGTCTTTCCGGCAAATCACTTTAGTCCTTATTTCAATCACTTGTCTTACTTATGAAATTGTTTTACTAATTTTGAGGTTCTAGGTTTATCTTTAAGACTTCGACTTATTTACTCTACTTCTTACATAATCTTTTATGACCTTTGTCTCGTGTATACTTTCTGTCTTACTTACTCGACTTCCTATCCTTGGATCTTTACTATGTCCATCTTCTCCTCTCTCCTAATTCTAGATTTTTTATTTCTTTAAGATGTCCTTAATAGGTTTAAGATCATTCTTCCCGTGATAATCTATTACTCATAAGATCTTCTTCTTTTCTCCCTCTTCCGTCCTCTTTTGAGTAAATTTCTTTATTATCGAGTCTTGAAGGGTTTGGGCCTCTTCCTTGACATATATGTCTAGGTACCACGATTCTCTTGTGGATTAATGAAGTTACGGTTTTCTGGAAAAACTTCTGTGTATATAATGTTGGTAGATTTCAGCTCCTGTTTCCTTCTTAAAATTTTCGTCACCCCCTATTTCTTATTATTGGATGTTCCCTGAGAGGTCATTTGATAGTCGTCTAAAGAGTCGTCTTTGAGATGTCCGACTTTCTCTCACCTTACTGTATGAACTTTACAACTCTCTATTTTTGACAGTCGGTTCTTATGAAATAGGTCGTTTCAATAGTAAGTCTATTTTTCTTCTTTATTTCGACATTGGTCTGTTCGTGCTCGACCCTCTCAAGTAGTGACGATTTGGACGAAATGTTCTTTACAACTTTCCTTCACAAGATGTACTTTAATTTTCCGTCTTCATGTGTTTTAAAACTCATACCACTACTTTTCTATCTTCAATGTTGAGATCTAGTCGTATCCAACAACTTGTTAATATCGAATTCTAATATCCCTTTTTTCGTCATTTTTATTGATATCGATGAAGTTAATCTATTGATTAAGTGTTGTATTTTACCCTATTAAACTCTGTTTCTTCTTTTTCTATCTTGAAAATATCCGTTTACTTCTTGTCTACGATAGTCATATTTCTCCTGATAAAATAGATACTCTATAAAATATGTTTAAATACCATCGTTATTTTGTATTTAAATCTTATTTCTATACTTTATAATTTTTTTTCTCCTTTCTTTTTATAATATCTTCTGGTGGTTTGATTTTACCGTCTACCTTTATGTTTCCTTTTCTTAGTTACCACCATGTCTTGTTGTACCTTTGATTTCTATTTTACCGTCCTGACTCAGGAGTAAATAGTTATTAGTGGGATCTACATTCACCTAACTTAGGTGATTAGTTTTCTGTGTGTCACGACCTACTTAATTTTCTGTTCTGCATTGATATACGATTGAGGTCTTCTGAGTAGAGTTGAGATGTCTGTTCGTATCCGAGGTTCTCTTCCTTACCTTCTCCCTAAAGGTTCGTTTGACGACGGGTTTCTTTCTCTGCCATCCGTATGAGTATAGTCTTTTTTATCTGAAGTTCGGTTTTTATATTATTCTCTGTTTCTACCTATGATATATTACTATTTCCCCTGTTAATTAGTTTTTTCGAATTGTCATTTATTATGTATACGTGGATTATATCCTCGTAGTTTTCCATATTTCGTTAATAATTGTTGTGATCGTTCTCTTTAGTTACGTTGTGTTATTATAATCGTCCTTTGAAATTGTGGGGTGAATGTAGTTACCTATCGAGTAGGTCTGTCTTTCAGTCGTTCCTTTCTCGTCGGAATTTGTTTGAAATCTGGTCACCTGAACTTTCTAAATACTTCTTATAAAGTAAGGTTCACGTCGTCTTATATATAAGAAAAGTTCACATGTACCTTATTAAAGCTCCTTTCTGGTACACAACCCTGTTTTTTCTTCAGTTATTTAAATTCTTCTGACTCAAATATAATTCGTAGGAAGGGTTAGTGTCATTATACTTTGATCTCTAAATGATTTTTATTCTTTCGACCTTATTAGTGTTTATACACCTCTGTTCGTTGTACAATGACTTGTTGATAACCCAGTTACTTCTTTAGTATCCTATTTAATTTTTTATGGACTTCTGTTTACTTTTTTTTTTATACGGTTCTAGACAGTTTACGTCATTTTCACCATGATTCTTCCTTGAAATACCGTTATGTCCAGATGGAGTTCTTTGTTCTTTTTAGAGTTTATTTGTTATATTTGAATGTAAATTCCTTTGATCTTTTTCTTCTTGTTTGTTCGGGTTTCAGTCTTCTCCTTTCTTTTATTATTTCTAGTCTCACTTTTATTCACTTTACCTTTAAATTTTCTGTTAAATTTTACCTACTTTGATTGTCAATCCAGAAAATTTTCCTGTTTTGAAATCAATCTAAACAATCCCCTTTTTCTCTCTTACGAGACTATTTATTTTAGTCCTTACTTTCTCCTCTTTATTGTAGTCTATAGTGTCTTTATGTTTTCTAATACTCTGTACTTGTCAATATACTGTTGTTTATCTTGTTAGGTCTTCTTTTCTTATTTACAAATTTTTGTGTGTTGGAAGACTTGACTTGGTCCTACTTTACCTTTTAGACTTATCTGACTATTGATCATTGCTCTAATTTTATTATTATTTTTAGAGCGCTTTGTAGACCCTGGTCTTCAGAAGTGACCACTTAAAATGGTTTGTAAGTTTCTTCTCAATTAAAATCTTGGATAGGAAGAGTTTACGAAGGTTTGTTTAACTTCTCCTCCCTTACGGAGAATTCACTAAAATCCTTCGTTTTTAACTATGGTTTTGGTCTGTTCCTGTTGTTGTTTTCTTCTAATGTTCGATTCCCCGAAGGAGCCACCACGTCGTCATATCTTAGGTAGACATTACGTCCTCTGTGGCTAAACTAGGGACCCAGCCCTTCTAGGGGACCTCCTCCCGTACCGTTGGATGAGGTCATAAGAACGAACCCCTTAGGCTACCTGTCTCCCCGGACCGTCCAATGTCAGGTGCCCCCAGTGTTTCTCAACCTGTACTGAACCACTAATTTGTTGTTGTTGCATCGTTAGTTTTGTCGTATCATAACCGTCCTTTTGTCTATGAATCTAATTACCCTGTCTTAACTCTCGGGTCTTTATTTTGATATTTATATACCAATGAATTAAATACTGGTTCCTCACTTCTTGTATTTTTCTTTTCTATTAGAGAAGGTATTTACCAAAACCCTTTGAACCTATCAGTGTACTTTTTATTATTTTAATCTAGTGATAGAATGTTGGTATGTATTTTTAGTTTAGTTTATATTCTGGACTTTGATATTTTGAGGATCACCTTTTGTATCCTTCATATGAGACGCTGCAATCAGACAGAGAAGTCCGTTCCTTTTGTTTTCTTTTTTTATTTATTTATACTGATATAGGTTGATCTTAGAAGACGTGTCGTTCTCTTTGGTATTATTTTGTTTTTCTGTTTTATGACTTGTCCTCTTCTTTAAACGTTTCCTATATAGACTTTTCACCAATTATAGGTTTTATATATATCTTTGAGTATGTTGTTTTTTTGTACCTGTCTCCTCGAGTTATCTGTAAAAGGGTTTCTTTTGTACATCTACCGGTTATTCATGTACTGTTCTACAAGTTGTAGTAATCAATAATCCCTTAATGTTTATTTTTGGTGTCACTCTATAGGGGAGTACGGTAACCTTATCGATCATCGTTTTTCCGTTCTTTATTCACAACCTCTCCTACTAGGAAAAGAGGTTTTCCTTGGGAATATGTGACAACCATATCAGGGTGACCACCCTTACATTTAACCACACCGGTGATACCTTTTATTACACCTCTCAGGAGTTGTTTAATTTTTATCTTGATGGTATCATAAGTCGATAAGGTGAAGGCCCATAATAGACTTCTTATACTCTTTATGATTAAGGTTTTTTATAACCGTTAGGATACAAGTAGCGTCGTAATAAATATTATCAGTTCTATACTTTTGTCGGATTCACAGAAAGCTTCCCTTTTTCTTCTACACAACATATGTATGTAACCCGATGAAGAGTCGGCATTTTTATCTATTTGAGAACGGTAAACGTTGTTGTGCTCACCTGGAACTTCCATAATACGACTCAGTATACCTCTTACTGTCTATCGTATACCAAAGGAAAGATTTTTGTCTTTTTTATTTACTTATTTCGTTTGGTTTGTCTTTGTTTACATCTGTGTTTCTTGACTCAGTACGAATGGTCTCCCCTTCGTCCCATCTTTTTCCCCCTTTACTCACTTCCACCAGTTGACATACTACTGTCTACCTTTGATCTGGAAACTACCATTGTATGACATCACATATGTCTGTAGTTTTATATTATAACAAGTGTACTTTACATATTATAATGTTTGGTTATTTTTTAGGTTTAACCGTTGTGGATTATAAATGTAGTCCGAAGGGAGTATCGAGTCAACCATTTCTTAGACGGACGTTACGTCCTCTGGGGTCAAGCTAAGGACCCAACCCTTCTAGGTGACCTTTTCGTTATCCGATGGGTGAGATCATAAGAACCCGAAGAGAACACCGAGTCGACCATTTCTGAGGTGGACGTTACGCCCTCTGGACCCAAGTTAGGGACCCAACCCTTCTAGGCGACCTCTTCCCTTTCCGATGGATCATAAGACCGGACCTCTTAAGGTACCTGACATATCGGGTACCCCATCGTTGCTCAGTCTGTATTTACTCACTGAAAGTGAAAGTGATAAATATAGGTCCAGGATATGAATAACCCACCAAGGTACACCAGTGTATCTCAGATGAATAAACGTATAGTCAATAAATTTGAAAAAGAATACTGAGACTGTGACTCTTGTAGAAGTAAGGTCGTGGACATCTAAAGAAAAGGAAAGGAAGAAAAACTCAAATGTTTTTTTTATAAAATAAATAGGATATGTCGTAAAAACGAGTAATTGAAGAACAAACGGTTTATAACTGACTTTCTGTTCTACCTTAGAACGGAATTAAAAATAAAAAATAGTCTCAATACGTTTTAAGAAGAGAGTATCGAGTCAACGATATCTTAGGTGGACATTACGTCCTCTAGGGCCAAACTAAGGAACCAGTCCTTCTAGACGACCTCTTCCCAATCCGATGGGTGAGGTCATAAGAACCCGAAGGGAACACCAAGTCGACCATTTCTTAGACGGACGTTACGTCCTATGAACCCAAGTTAGGGACCTAACCTTTCTAGGGGACCTCTTCCCTTTCCGATGGGTGAGATCATAAGACCGGACCTCTTAAGTTACCTGATATATCAGGTACCCCAGTGTTTCTCAACCTGTGCTGACTCACTGAACTTTTTTTTTATGTTTTAGCATTTGATTTTTAGTTTATCATATGTTCCGATTATTTAGTACCCTAGTCTATTATTTACCTTTGAACCTGTCTCAAGTCACTTAGACTTCTGGAAGGGTCTCTAGGTAAAGAGATCAGGAGATTATTTACACATTAACCCTAATTATACGAACCGTTAGCCGTTTTAGGGGTACGACCCAGAACTAGACTCACTATTTTAGATAGTATCTACCCTTCCAGTGTCTCTCTTTTGGAGACTTTGATGGGTGATGGTCTTGATTCCACTTTTTAGTTATTGTATGACATAATGTGGACTCACACTTTCTCATCATCTATAATCACGGTGGAATTCCTAGGCTTCTTCCCCAACTTTTTGATCGTAGACCCGTTTTAAACACACACCAGTCAAAAACATGTCAGACGTTCGATTAATACCAAAAAGATAAAAATTCCACAATTTTTATTTTTATACAGTGTCTCAGGTACGTACCAGACTTTTTAGATTTTATTAACGGTAGACTCAGAAGTATCGGTTTCCAGTAACAGAGGAATAGATTTCCTTCTTCCCCACCACCAGGGTAGTGTAAATAAATGAAGTGGACTGACTGGGGAGGTCGTCACTTACCTAGGATATCCAGCTGACGTTTGATGTCGTTCTAGTTGGTTCAATATCGAGACTAATCAGGAGAGTCTGTACTGACCACAGAATCGATCGTATCTAATTATCCTGTAGTCCGTCACGATACATCGGTGACTAAACTCGTTTATGTACGATAAAACAAACAATTTAGTCTTAGTCTTTTGACACAAGTTTACCTACTTACATGTTATATGTAAACGTACAAACGGAATCCCGACAGAAGATGGGAGACAACATTGTACACAATCAGTGAGTCAACACAGGCCGAGAAACACTGGGGTACCTGATATGGGACGGTCCGAAGAGACAGGTGCCTTAAGAGGTCCGTTCTTAGGACCTCACCCAACTGTAAGGAAAGATGTCCCCTAGAAGAACTTCAGGTTTGAATGAACCTCGTAGAATCGTAGGACGTCTAGTAGCATAGGTAAGTAACATAACTACTAATCAATACGACTAATCACTCTACTCGTTTACCATCGGTGTACCCTTCGGAACTCTCCTTTGTACTCGAGGTCTTTCACCCTTCTATTTATAAAGTCTGAGTCCCCGGTAGGTAAAGACTTTTTACAAATCTATAGACGTCCCACCACCCCCCCCCGAGTACTGTCCTGTATAGACGTCTTTATTTACTGTTTAATCACACAGAACTAGGAAAAGGGTACTTCTTACCCGTGTTTGAGAAAACCCAACCTTCATTTGACGTACTCGTCTCTCGGGTCTACAGTAGGTGGAACGAACGTGGTCACGGGAAAGAAGTCGAACCCGGATACCGGTATACTCCTCAGGACTGTGTCCTCATTTTTCGGACTCGAATTAAAATGTCTTCCCGACCGAATTACGCACCCATATTCTACTTTTATTTGCCGTCGACGTGATTCCGAAGTCCCACCAGAATTTCTACCACCATTCCTTTTTAGGAGGACCACTTGGTGAAACACCCCTTTCTTTTTATCAACCTCTAATCTTCTATATATCTACAGACCAATCCCTAGACCTTCCCCTTTTTTCCTTTCTACTTCCGGTTCCTTCAGACCTCATTTCCGTTCACCTAATTGTATACCCTCACCCGTGTTTCACACCTCTAGAAACATACAATGTGGGTGGTCTCTTGTAGGAAGAACCTTCTCCGTCAGTGGTTATTTCGTCTATTTTTAGTGGACTGATTGACCACAATCGGTCGGAGGCATTGACCGGTGGATCACGACAGTCCTACCCGAGTACTTTATCCTCCGACTCTACCGTCTGTACCTCCTCTCTCGACCCGGGTCGTCGTGTGTGAGGGTCACCACCGTCACCAAATCAGTAAATCCGTAGAGGTTGAGAACGTTGGAGTACCTGACATCAGGGGGTCCGTGAAGTCAAGTCAAGTCAAGTCAAGTCAGCGAGTCAGTACAGGCTGAGAAACGTTGGGGTACTTAGCGTCGTGCGGCCGGAGGGACAGACAGTGGTAGAGGACCTCAAGTGGGTCTGAGTGCAGGTAGCTCAGTCACTACGGTAGGTCGGTAGAGTAGGAGACAGCAGGGGAAGAGGAGGACGGGTGTTAGGGAGGGTCGTAGTGTCAGAAAAGGTTACTCAGTTGAGAAGTGTACTCCACCGGTTTCATGACCTCAAAGTCGAAATCGTAGTAAGGAAGGTTTCTTTAGGGTCCCGACTAGAGGAAGTCTTACCTGACCAACCTAGAGGAACGTCAGGTT
>SJYO01049755.1:32119596-32139816 GCA_006410555.1 Capra ibex | reverse complement strand
TTTTATTTCAGACTGTGACAAAGGTGACAAAGGGGTAGATAAAGGGTACTTCACTACCCTGGCCTACGGTACTAGAAGTAAAAGACTTACAACTCGAAATCCGGTTGAAAAGTGAGAGGAGAAAGTGAAAGTAGTTCTCCGAAAACTCAAGGAGAAGTGAAAGAAGGTATTCCCACCACAGTAGACGTATAGACTCCACTGACTATAAAGAGGGACGTTAGAACTAAGGTCGAACACAAAGAAGGTCAGGTCGCAAAGAGTACTACATGAGACGTATCTTCAATTTATTCGTCCCACTGTNATGTCGGAACTGCATGAGGAAAAGGATAAACCTTGGTCAGACAACAAGGTACAGGTCAAGATTGACAACGAAGGACTGGACGTATGTCTAAAGAGTTCTCCGTCCAGTCCACCAGACCATAAGGGTAGAGAGAGTCTTAAAAGGTGTCAAATAACACTAGGTGTGTCAGTTTCCGAAACCGTATCAGTTATTTCGTCTTTATCTACAAAAAGACCTTGAGAGAACGAAAAAGGTACTAGGTCGCCTACAACCGTTAAACTGGAGACCAAGGAGACGGAAAGGATTTTGGTCGGACTTGCAGTCCCTCAAGTGTCAAGTGCATAACGACTTCGGACCGAACCTCTTAAAACTCATAATGAAATGATCGCACACTCTACTCACGTTAACACGCCATCAAACTCGTTCTTATGACCTCACCCAACGGTAAAGAAAGAGGTTGAGAGTCAATGGTTCTGACTGAATCGACGACGATAATACTTTATCAGTTCAACGACCGCCGTCTCTAGAAGGAGTCAGGGGTCATACCGTCGTAAAGAACTCCTCTGGTCAACTGGGGACTACTCTTCAACTGATGTTGTCTCGGAAATCGAACCTTCTCAATCCCTAAACAAGAGGGTCTTTCTCCGTGTGACTCCACACCTCAATAGAAACGACGTGGTAATTGACTTCCGAATGTCTCATGAACTAGGTGGTCGTACCTGAGGGTCTCTTGTAACGAAACCTGGTTCTCTGGGTGAAATGTTTTCGTGTCCATGTCCTCACTTCAACTGAGAACTGGTACTTTAAGTGAACAATATAGTGTATGGGATGGTAGGTCTTCAACAGCCGTCAAATCTCCAAACATTACCAAACGACTTTCGTGACGACCTCGTGTCGAATTTCCTTTGATACACCCCTACCCCGTCGTAGGAAATCCTACGGTTTATATATGACCATACACATAATCTTAATTCTGGAAATAAACTTACGTACTAAGATCCGTCCTAAGGAAAGGAACAATACCAAAACCCATTCCAATCTCTAACTGAAACCGTTCTTTTACCGTTGGGTGAAGTCATAAGAACGAACCCTTTAGGGTACCTGGTTCCTCGGACCCCCCGATGTCAGGTGACCCAGTGTTTTTCATCCTGTCTTGAATCGTTGATTTGTTGTTGTTACTCTCTAATCGAATTACCATATGGAATATCCTTTCGTGTCTGAATACGGTTTGTATTGATGTTCACCTTGTCAATGTTCAGATAGTTAGTCAGGTAAGTGACCTTTAGGTCGTCTACTGTGGAGGGATTACCGTCTTTCGTTTCTCCTTAATTTCTCGGAGAACTACTCCCACTTTCTACTCTCACTTTTTCGACCGAATTTTGGGTTGTAAATTTTTTGATTCTAGACCGTAGGTCAGGATTCTGAGACACCGTTTATCTACCCCTTTGTTACCTTTGTCACTGTCTGAATTTAAAGAACCCGAGGTTTTAGTGACGTCTGTCACTGACGTCGGTACTTTAATTTTCTACGAACGAGGAACCTTCTTTTCGATGTTGTTTAGATCTGTAGTATAATTTTTCGTCTCTGCAGGGAAAGGCTGTTTCCAGGTAGATCAGTTTCGATACCAAAAAGTTCATCAGTACATACCTACACTCTTAACCTGGTATTTTTTCCGAATCGTGGTTTCTTAATTACGAAAGCTTGACACCACGACCTCTTCTGAGAACGCTCAAGGGACATGTCGTTACTCTAGCTTGGTCAGTTAGGATTTCCTTTAGTCAGGACTTATAAGTAACCTTCCTGACTACGACTTCGACTTCGAGGTTACGAAACCGGTACACTTCGTTTCTCGGCTGAGTGACCTTTTCTGGGACTACGACCATTTCTGACTTCCGTTCTCTTCTCCCTCCGTCTGTTACTCTACCAACCTACCGTAGTGACTGAGTTATCTGTACTCAAACTCGTTCGAGGCCCTTTATCACTTCCTGTCCCTTCGGACCCCACGACGTCAGGTACCCAAGTGCTTCTCAGTATGTACTGTCTCTGATTTGTTGTATTGTTTATTTTTCTTTCCAACCCTTTCTTGGATCAGGACCCGTTATATCGAGACCTGTTGTATTTATAAAAGAGTTGGATGACGAGAACGACTAAGTCACTATAGACCATCTTAAATTTCGTACAGATACCTAAGGACCAA
Source organism: Capra ibex (assembly GCA_006410555.1). Taxonomy (NCBI): domain Eukaryota; kingdom Metazoa; phylum Chordata; class Mammalia; order Artiodactyla; family Bovidae; genus Capra; species Capra ibex. The sequence goes on along the minus strand of SJYO01049755.1, from coordinate 32,137,339 downwards.
AGGAATTTCCGAGGACAACGAGGGGACCGGAAACCTCCCAAAGATCTCCTGTACAATAACTGACTACGATTACCAGATTACTACGATAAATAATCGACCTAGTTTTTGTTTTTCCACAAAATACAATTATAAATTTCAAAATAAACCTTTGTTACACAGTTAAAAAGAAAATGGTGGACAATTCGGACACAACTTTAATTTAAGAAAAAGGTATAAGAGGGATTTTTCATTCGAGAAGTAAGTGATTAAAATAATTTATGAAAACTAGTTTGAACTCCAAGACAGATTTTAAAGGAGTGACATTTTACATAAAAAAAATTTTAGGTCGAAAGTATAGTCCTTTTCACCAAAGAGATATATTGATAAAAATTTGACGAAGAAACAGTCAAGTTTAACTTTAAGGTCAAATTGGTACCCTTCCCTGAACGAGAGGTTTTGAGGTGAGTGGACTGTCCTGACATGTGAGATACGAAAAGAATATCAGTACATGTTTGACAAAGGTATGTGATCCCCGACTGACTCATAGTCAAGTCAAGTCAACGAATCAACACAGGTTGAGAAACGTGGGGTACCTGACCTCGTACGGTCTGAATGGACAGGTAGTGCTTGAGGACCTCGGACGAGTTTGAGTACGGGTAGGCCAACCACTACGGTAGGTTGGTGGAGTAAGAGACAGTAGGGGAAGAGGAGGACTTGCAGGGAGGAGAGGAGGGTAGGATGAGGAGATACAGTAGTTTCTCACGGTCCGACCCGAGGGACTCATATATCGTTGAAGGGGTGCTCTAGGTGGTCCGAAGAGACGGGTCCCTAAGAGGTCCGTTCTTATGACCTCACCCAACGGTTAAGGAAGAGGTCCCCTAGAAGGGACCGGGTCCCTAGTTTGGGCCCAGAGGACGTAACGTTCTTCTAATAAATGACTGACTTGGTGGTCCCTTCGAGGTTAATAAATATATATATATATTTTATATATATATATATTTTATATAGGGAAAGGAGGACTTGAAGGGAGAGGAGGAGGGTAGGATGGGCAGATCCAGTAGTATATCACGGTCCGACCCGAGGGACACAATATATCATTGAAAGGTGATTGATAACTTTTTTATTATGTCAAGAATTATTCGGTAAATCTCCGTAAGTGGGACACCTCTATCTCCCTCTTTGTTATCATTATCATTCTGGACTATAGACCCGATGGGACGACCGAGTCACCATTTCTTGGACTGACGGTTACGTCCTCTGTACACAAGATAGGGACTGGGTCCTTCTACTGTGGCTACGGCATCTCGTTGATCCGGGAACACTGCGTTGATGACTCAGACACGAGGTCTCGGGCCCTCTATGTCGATGACTTCGGGTGCGCCGGATCTCGGACGCGAGGTGTTGTTCTCTTCGGCGGTGTTACTCTTCTGGTGCGCACACTGGTCCCTCATCGGGGGTGAGAGGTGTTGATAGCTCAAGTGTGTCGTACCTTCCGGGTCGTGTCGGTTTTTTTCTCTCTCTCTGGACTACCGATTACCTATTTACCATTGTTTTAGTTTTCTACAACACGTATGTGTGTACACTTTATACGCTAAATATCATGACTAATCAAAGTTGTGCTTCTTGTGTTTCACATAAGTCATGTAGGACAATTTATTTAACCATTGTATATTATGTAAAATATTAGTACTGAAAGTTATTGAATTTATAACCAGGAATTTTAATATCTGGAAACTAAAAACCTCTTATGTAAAAATAATTCATGAATCTAAGAGGTCTTACGATCTGTTGAACAAATAAACCTGACCCTTATTTATCTTGATATGTAAACTTCACTTTCAGTGAGTCAGCACAGGCTGAGAAACGTTGGGGTACCTGAATATGTCAGGTACCTTAAGAGGTCCGGTCTTATGACCTCACCCATCGACAAGGGAAGAGGTCCCCTAGGAGGGTTGGGTCCAGAGGACGTAACGTCCGTCTAAGAAATGGTCTACTCGGTGATCCCTTCGGGTATGTAAATTTTTCTTTTCCGTTAATGAAATTGAAATATAAAGTAATTTACCAAATTAATGTTTAGACCCCGAAAAGGACGTTCAACTTACTCTATTTCGTAAACTTCACAACCACTCTGTCAGTCGTGACCCACTTCACCGTCACTCAAGGTGACACACACACTCCGTACAGGTTAAAAACAAACATTTGTCCACTAGAAATTAGTTAACGTTACGTCAAAATAAGTCGACGTATTGTCGATGGATCTTTTATGTACCACTTATAAAGTCAAAAGAAACAGTGGAAGGTCATTACACAATAAAACGTACCATGTAAGACCTTCTAAAACTCCCACATAGATCTAAACGCCCACCCCATCCCTTCACAACACTTACTAATCGGTATAAACTTTTTCCGTACCTTTTCCCTCTAATAAACAACGGTGAATAAATGTCAGAGACCGAATTCAGTTGACATTTAATGTAGGAAAGGGAGAGTAAAGTTAAAAGTACAATAATTATGATGTTGATCAGTCACGAAGATACACAGACTTTAAGTCGCCTGGAGTCATAAAAATATACGACATCACCCTTCTTATCCATCTAACTTGTACTTAGAGTCGAAGGGGTTCCCAATCGTAATCGGACTCGTTCAATGAATTAAATGTACTCAGGGACTATTAGTATTAATAGATACAAGGTACCTAAACACTCTTAGTTTTTTAAATGTTAACTCTTAATATTCATTTTTAGATCGTAAAATAGACTTTAATAAATGTATGGAAGAGGGAGTCGGTTACGGATAAACACGTGACCGACCCTTATATTATTGTAAAATTATATATCCAAATTTACCTTAATATTATAACCAAATTTACCTTAAAAGAACCCTTTTATTTAGACAATGTTAGGGAGGTAAATCTTACAGTAGGTGACATTTCTTGTTATATGTACTCCAAATGTATAACCGGGTTGTGAAATGGATTACTCCTATCTGTTGACTCTTTAGAGATACATTTAATATACGGTGTGAAACCACCGAAACATTTTAACTAAAAGTTTCTATAAAATATATAAATAAGTATAATACTTTTGTGAAACTTGCTCTTTTCATGTCTCCGTACCAAATTCGGTCAATTTTCTTTTATTTCGTATATTATAATATCTAGATAAAATCGTTAAGGTGAATGAAACTTAAAAACTTAGACTCGGACACGTCCCGACTAGAAGTAGGGTATCGAAGGACACAACGACCGGTGTGTCACTCAAAATAAAAATATTGACGTCGGACAGGATCGAACGGGAGACGACCAAGTACGAAAACCACGTGGTTGTACACCCAACCTTCTCTTCTGGATCGTCTTCTACAACGAAAATCTCAAATACCCATAGTAATCTGTCATTTCTTAGACGGACGTCACGTCCTCTTGGGCTAGGGTCCTAGAAGCTAGGGACCCAGTTCTTCTAGGAGACCTCTTCCCTTACCGGTGAGGTCACAAGAACGGACCTCTTAAGGTACCTACCTCCTCGGACGACCCGACGTCAGGCACCGCGCCGTTCTCAGTCTGTACTGACTCGCTGATTGTCTGTGTCTTCATTTCGTATAATTGTCTACGTGTGTCTAATATAAAGTCTACGGATGGAAAATCTCACAGTACAGAATATCGGTGTTAGACGAGACACGTAAATAACAAGATCTTAAGACATGACGAAGATTTTCGAATGTCGGTCCTATAGGAGTAAAACAAGAATGACATTGTGTGTGTGCATACCTCAAGTGTGGTACAACTACATGTGCTCTTTTCTTTCTCTCTGTGCGTTCTTAAAGACGAAAGTACCTCCTAAACCAAATATACGAAAAACACCTCGGTTTATTATTTGTTCACTTAAATTTACGTCTATCTCTGTTCACAAAGTGTCTTCTCTTATGGTATCACGCTATGGTAGAGACACCCACTACCGTACCCACGACACTATCCCACTTGGAGAGTTTTCTCCACTTACTTAAACTTCTCCTAATTTTAATTCACCTTCTCTGTCCGTCCCCCGTCCAGTGATATCCCGGACCTGTAGTACCATTCCACGTAACCCTTCAATAAACTTCAAAATTTATCATCTCACTACAGTAAGTTGAATATAAAAATTTTACACTTAGACCGACAAGATACCCTTTGTCTGAGAGACCCCTCGTCTCGGATGAGAGTGTCGTCAGGTCCGACCTCTACTGCCACCCGACCAACTCCATCTCTTCCACTTTTTCGAACTATAAGTTCCAACGAAAGAACCCCACCCTCCCTCCAAGTCCTTCCTCCTCGTATACCTATGGATACCGACTAAGTACAACTACATACCGTCTTTGGTTGCGTAATAATGTTTAGTTAATAGGAAGTTAATTTTTATTCAATTTGTCATCGATGGTTTAATATATCAAGATTAAAGTATTTTTTTCTATCGAAAGAGGAAAATCGTCAGACCACTTCGATTATTCATGTAAAGTCTTATTACCAAATCTTACATATTATATGTTGTATTTCCTTTATTTGACATAATTTACATCAGTAGTTTTGTAAATTTTTATTTAAACACTTTATGACTATATACCATGTCGAAATCAGGATGTAATTTACTATTCTTAACCATCACTTAGACTATAGGTGTATTAAAGTTTCATCACCATATGTATTTGTAATTACACTATATTGTATATAATTATTACACTGTACTTTTATAGATAATAAAGACACCCACTACTTTAGTTTCTGTGACGAGATACGACTGGTGGAAGTATCACCTTCCTTTACAATTTAAAGGTGATCTTCTATGACTTTTATTTCTACATTAAAAAGCGGGGACTGAAGTACGAAATCGCCATCTTCACTTTCCTAAACAAATACTTAACTAAACCGATTATTCCTCCACTCTTTTTCTTTCGTATATCCCTATCCACTATCGTATTAAATCCACACGTCTGTACTGACTTTATTTTCAATGACACAGACCCGAGTCCCGTCTTTGAGTAAACGGATCAATACATACACACACCCTTAAGGTAGAGAACTTGACTTGTGTTCATTTTTCTGTTTGAATCTTCTTTCAATAAAATTTTGTACGAGGTCGGTATGGTATTATCCAGAAAGATATACCTTGTCCGATTAAAAATACATTTCAACGACGATTCCTGATAATGGGGTTGATCTTTCCATATTTTATTGTGACACATCAAACCATTCCTCTAAAAATTGTGTACAAAAATTTTCCGACGGTTCCTTAACTTCGTGTTCTTTAGTGATTCCTTTTATTACTTGTTATTATTTTTCTTTAGTCATTCAGTCACCAATAAACGAAAATTTAACATCTATGAACTCTTCTATATTATTTCAAATACTCGTTTCATTAATTTTACCTTCTACAACAAAAACGTCAAGTTCCGTATTACAGGTCGGTCAAGAGAGTATAAACTGACGGAGTCAAATTCTGTATCGTTCCTAATTTATTTACTTTATGTTAAAAGAAATTTTAAAAGAAGACGACCAAGTCACACAAGTTTAACGAAGAAAACGAGTTCTATTTCTTTGATTTCTTACAGTAATCTTTTCTCTGTATGAGGGATCAAGTTATACTGATCTTCCCTGTCTATTAATCTTATGATGTTCTGTCTCAGTTGAAAGAACCTTTTTACTCGATGACAAAGGTGTTCTCTCCTGGAATAAGAATGAAAACATTTAATACGAATATTCCGATTACTGAGACCTTTTCCTATAAAGTTGATTTGGAAACAAAAGATTTAATACTTAATCTTAAAGTGTACCCAACTTCCGAAGACCCAATTGTATCCATCTTCTGTTATAATTTAGAACTGAAACCTTTGTCATAAGGAACGTTAGAAGTAAATTTTCAATGAGTACGACGGAAACACCAACCTACTTTTGAATGACATCGTTCTTAATGTATGATGAATGAATTCAAAGAGTCAGTACAGGCTGAGAAACGTTGGGGTACCTAACATCGGGTGGTCCGAGGAGACAGGTACCCCAAGAGGTTGTGCTTATGACCTCACCCAACGGTACGGGAGGAGGTCCCTTCTTAATGTATAGGGATCGTTTTTTATTATATGGACATGACAGAAGTCTCAGGTCACTCAAGTTTTATGTACTTTACGTCTGTTGTTACTTCATGGAGATTCCATTCGTCAATGATCTCCGTTCCAATACAATTAAGAAAGAAAACTCAGTCCTAAACTTACAGACGAAATTATAGGTCTGTAAGATAGAATAAAGTGTCTCGATAACACCTTGTTACTCCAAAACATTTTTCTTGTTCTTATCAGTAAAACGTACGAAATCGGTAAACTTTACCTCTTCCGTTACCGTGGGGTGAGGTCATGAGAACGGATCTTTTAGGGTACCTACCTCTTCGGACCACCCGAAGTCAGGTACCCCAGTACTTCTCGACCCGTACTGACTTCGTTGAATCGTCGTCGTCGGTAAACTTCTATTCTAAAATATCCCAAAGAGAGAAGAGGTATATTGTAAAATATGAGATCGGTTGAACACTTACGTACGATGAGGTTTAAACAACACCACAGAAAAAAAAAAAATTGTAGATTATTCTTGAGACAGTTTTTTCAAACATCAATAAGTCACTTGACGTAAAAAGGCTACTCAACAAAAGGAAGACAAGAAGTTTATATTACAGACATTCGTGTCTCGTTTTCTGGTTGAGTGGGTTGCTCCGCGAAAGTGACTACCTATAGTTTTAACTACAAAATTAAAATCTCTTTTGTTTTGGTTTTTTTTTTGGTACTAATCACCTAGATATATACCCTTATACTTCGAAAGGTTCAGACATTCCAACAGGGACTAGGGGTCCTTGGACCACGGAAGATCAACGAGTTAGAGAGATAAGAAGAAGAAATGAGGAATTTTAAATTAGTTGTCTAATTTTTTTAAAATTCATAGTATTGTGTCATCAATTCTCATTCCCAAATTATCCACGGTATAAATCTGTGTCTGGACACTCGTTCAAAATCAAAGTAGTAAATTGACAAGGTCCTACAATTCGTTCAGTGAAGGGATTAGGATTCAAATAGAATGATATTTTACCTTTAATGTGGACATAGAACCCCAAAACACCTCCTCATTTGTTCTTTTTTTTATATACTTAATCCTCACGGACTATTACTCATTTATGAGTTACTTACCATCTAATATTTTTCGAGAACGAGAGGTAGACTTATAAGTCTACGACTTGACTACGACTTCGAGGATATCAAACCGGTGGACTACGTTTCTCGACTGAGTGACTACTTTTCTAGGACTACGACTTTTATAACTCCCGTCCTCTTCTACCCCCGTTATCGCCTACTCTACCAACCTACCGTAGTTACTGAGTCCCCTAAACTTAAACTCGTTTGAGGCCCTCTATCACTTCCTGTCCCTTCGGACCACACGACGTCAGGTACCCTAGTGTCTCAGTCTGTACTGAATCACTGACTTGTTGTTGTTGAGGTGATCTATTCTCCATTAACATCACCCACAAGGACTACGATCACACAATCTCCTTTGATGATGAGGATGGTACAAAGGACTTCTTTCTGAACTCCAAGACTCAAAACTAAAAAAGAGTTGTCCATTATTGATATTGTAACAAAACATCGTGTAATGTCAGTTAACAAGATAATGTATATAACAGAGTGGACTAGAATAAATTTCGTATACCCTTTTGACCTTTATCTTGACAGTATGTTGGGTCGTTAGGATGGCGACCCGTATGTGTGACTCCTTTGGTCTTAACTTTCTCTGTGCACATGGGGTTACAAGTAACCTCGTGACAAATATTATCGGTCCTGTACCTTCGTTGGATCTACAGGTGACCGTCTGCTTACCTATTCCTTCGACACCATGTGTATGTGTTACCTTATAATGAGTCGGTAATTTTTCTTATGTAAACTTAGTCAAGATTACTCCACCTACTTTGACCTCGGATAATATATCTCACTTCATTCGGTCTTTCTTTTTGTGGTTATATCATATGATTGTGTATATATACCTTAAATCTTTCTACCATTGCTATTGGGACATACACTCTGTCGTTTTCTCTATGTCTACATAACTTGTCAGAAAACCTGAGACTCCCTCTTCCGCTCCCACCCTACTATACCCTCTTACCGTAACTTTGTACATTTAATAGTATACACTTTGCTTATCGGTGAGGTCCAAGCTACGCATTATGTCCCACGAGCCCCGACCACGTGACCCTACTGGGTCACCCTACTCTACCCCTCCCTCCACCCTCCCCCAAGTCCTACCCCTTGTGTACATGTGGGTACCACCTAAGTTCAGTTACATACCGTTTTGGTTGTTATAACATTTCATTTCATTTATTCATTTATTTAAATTCTTTAATTTTTTTATTTTTATTTCGTATACCCGAAGGAATCGTAACCTTAATTTTAGTATACAACTCCTTCTTGTAAAATCATAGACCAATATATAATGTAAAAAGATTCATTAGTCTTTTTCATTTCCTTCAGAGTTTCTCCTTGTCTGGTATGTCTTGTCAGTATCCATTTTTCCTTTCTGACTTTTGGTATGGTCCCTGACGAACGATCGGTTGCTCTACGTGCCCCCTACCGAAGTATACTCTACTCCGTCCACAGTCCTTACTTCATTTACTACATTTGAAATCCTAACTTTGTTACCTACGACATATACCTTTTTTTTTACACCTTACCTTAACTCTTGTCTACCGAATGAAACTTTATTATACAGAGACGTCCGGTTCCCTCCTTTGACGTGGTAGGTCTTTAAGTTACCGACGAACTCTACCGAAGTGATTATCTTCTTAATTCATAATGTTAAGTCAACTCATTGTATAACCGTTTAAAATCCACACTTCCATTTACACTCTCTCAGTCTCCCTGATCTAGGTTTAGAAAACGATAACGGATCTTATGAAAAGCCTCTTCCGTTACCGTTGGGTGAGGTCATGAGAACGGACCTTTTAGGGTACCTGTCTCCTCGGACCATCCGACGTCAGGTACCCCAGTGATTCTCAGCCCGTACTGACTCGCTGAAGTGAAAGTGAAAAGTGAAAGTACGTAGTCTTTTCCTTTACCGTTGGGTGAAGTCATAAGAACGGACCTCTTAGGGTCCCTGTCTCCTCGGACCACACGACGATAGATACCACAGCGTGTCTCAGCCTGTACTGACTTCACTGAATCGTCGTCGTCGTCGTCTTATGAAAAGACCGCATCATCTCCGTCAATATATGGGTAACACTCACTTTTTATATAATAAATGAGTTGTGTAAATAGCTCGTGGAGTTCAAATAACGATACAACCGGGATCTTTCGTAGATCATTCTGTGTGTATATCCATCTTAAATTTATGCGACCCATTAAACCATTCCTTCCGATATGAACGAGATCAACAAGTCTAAATCTTGGTCTTTCCGTCCTCGTTTTTTTTTTTTTTTTCGAATCTTTCGTCTTGGTTAGTCGTATCGAAGACTAATAGACATGTCTGGGGAAAAGTTCCTTTCTGTCGTCTATCTAATATGTAACCCTTTTTCTGAGTAGTGTAACCAATTCCTACTTTCACACTCAAACTGTCTCATTGTCACACTCTACCTTCTGTGGTACACTTGCGTTAAGTCTTACCACCGTCCTCTTTACCTCTTTTTCTTAAAAGAGGTAAAAGAGACCTCACGTCCTCCTCTTCCTCCGTTTACGTGCGGACCCTCGTCCAGTCCGACAGAGGTCGAGATGTCCTCCGCGACACCTCGCGGTCCACCGTCAAAGGATCAGGACCGATAAACGGATTTCAGTTTTTCAGGTTCCTTTGCTGGGTAAGATGAGAGAGAAGTGTCACTCCTGACACATACTTTCCGACTTACTTTACACTCTAGGATTTGAATCTTTCAGACTACAAGGGTGATTAAACTCTATTTCTGTTTTAACCTTTTTTTCATCTCCTTCAAAGTACTGTCTCTAATTTACCTTTCTTTTGTTTACTCGGTCTTCTGACCAAGTACTCCTTGAAACGGTAGTTTACGCCTAAACATATAGTACCAGTAACCGGAACTATAAGTCACTACCAGGGATGAATGTGACGTAAGAAATGACAAGAGTCCGTAAAAAAAAATATTTTGTTTCCAGTCAACAACTTTCTCCTTTCTATCCATTGACATCCCTTAGTCTAATCCGTGATATTTCAGCTAACATACGATTTCCCTAACCTAACCTCTTGCAGAAGAGAAGGAGGTCCTTTCCTAGAAACATATAAAAATCATAAAAAGTTTACTATTTTTTATTCTAGAGATTACGATCATTATTAAATGTATTCTCCTTCCTATTAATTCTTGTTAATTTAAAAGATAAGGGTTTCACTTTTAGATGAAATTGTGATTGAGATCCAGAAAAAAAATGCGTGATATCACAATCCCTACAAGTCGCCCATCTATAAATAAACATAAACAATTCTTTTCTTTCTACCCCATCTCAGATCTTATTTTTTTTATCTACTTAGTAAACCTTTGTATATATTCCACCATCGTTTATTACGACTCTATTTCAGACTTTCATTGTAAACGTCTCATAAACGAAAAGGAGGGTCAATGACCATTACTCTTGTATTTAATCTTTCCTATATATATATATATATATATTTTATATATATTATCTACTTAAACCAAATGAAACCATCTGAAAAGGTCTGATTAATCTCTTTAATGTATTCCCATACAAACTTTAATCTCTAATTCGAGAAGATTTTACTTGATTAAACCGACACTGATTTTGAGATTATGTATAATCGGATGTCTATTAAATAAATCGAAACCTATGTGATATCGTTCTTCAAGTTCATTTAACGTACTAATATACTTCTTTGTTCTATATTAAGTTTTAGTTCTTTTTTATTGAGTTTATATCCTGTTCACCAACTATCAATTGTTAAGACATGAAATTCAACGACATATACTTTTATTAAACACTTAAGATTCGTTACATGATTCTCTTATAACTTAAGGAGAAATCACAGATCTATGATCCTATGTTTTTATTTATTATAGACCCATAGGGGAGTTCTTACAATATTATTGTAACAAGGTAAAAGGATCTCAGATCCACAATGTAATTTGTTTTTGTTGAAAAACTCCGTCTTTATAAACTGTCCCCGAAGGGAACACCGAGTCGTTATTTCTTAGGTGGACGGTTACGTCTACGTCCTCTACCGCCAAGTTAGGGACCCAGCCCTTCTACGGGACCTCTTCCCTTACGTTTGGTACGGTCATAAGAACGGACCCTTTAAGGTTCCTATCTCCTCGGACCGCCCGACGTCAGGTACCCCAGTGTTTTCTGAACGGGTGTTGAATCACTGATTTGTTGTTGTTTATATAGACTGTCTTACTATTAGATATTAAGTCAGACGCGTACGACTTGAATCAAAATACGAAGTTTATCTCCCGATGTGATACAATTACGAAGAGTTTGTAACTACATGAATACTTGGCAGACCCCTAGAACAATTTTACGTCCAAGACTAAGTTATCCAGACCCCGATCCCGTACTATAAAGATTGGTCGAGGATCCACTACGGTCACGAAGATCAGATTCCCGGTGTAAGATTTTTCATTCGAAACTACATGGAAGATTTCTTTCATTAAACAAGGATACTTCAAAGTAAATAAGGTCAATCCCATGAAGTGATGTTTGTCACCGTTGTATTGAGACCATTACAATTCCCTAAAGAATCTTCCCATAGTCATTGGAGTCTATACGTCTCCTGTTATCGGAATACCGTCTTTCACTTCTTCTTGATTTCTCGGAGAACTACTTTCACTTTCTCCTCTCACTTTTTCAACCGAATTTCGAGTTGTAAGTCCTTTGATTCTAGTACCGTAGACCAGGGTATTGAAGTACCCTTTATCTACCCCTTTGTCACCTTTGTCACAGTCTGAATTAAAAAGACCCAAGGTTTTAGTGCCGTCTACCACTGACGTCGGTACTTGAATTTTCTACGAATGAGGAACCTTACCTTCAATACTGGTTGGATCTGTCGTATAATTTTTCGTCTCTGTAATGATACAGTTGCTTTCAGGTAGATCAGTTCCGATACCAAAAAGGTCACCAGTACATACCTACACTCTCAACCTGATATTTCTTTCGACTCACGGCTTCTTAACTACGAAAACTTGACACCACAACCTCTCCTGAGAACTCTCAGGGAACCTGACGCTCCTCTAGGTGGGTCAGGTAGGATTTCCTCTTTCCAAGACCCACAAGTGACCTTCCTGACTACAACTTCGAATTTGAGGTTATGAAACCGGTGGACTACGCTTCTCGACTGAGTAAACTTTTTCTGGGACTACGACCCTTTCTAATTCCCGTCCTCTTCCCCTACTGTCTCCTACTCTACCAACCTACCGTAGTAGCTGAGTTACCTGTACCCAAACCCATCTGAGGTCCTCAACCACTACCTGTCCCTCCGGACCGTACGACGCCAAGTACCCCAACGTCTCAGCCTGTACTGACTCACTAACTTAACTAGTCACCTCTACGATCCCTTTACATAAGTTCTTTTACTCGTCCTAAGTTTTTCCGTACCAGTTCTAGTAGAGTCCCTGGTAGACGGGTCCTGACATGACGATTGTGGTCGAGACGATCTGAGAGGGGAATCACCACAATCTAAGAACCGACAGTATATAACCCTCTATTGGAAACCGAAACTTGAAAACGGAATAAGAGATTTATCTAAGTTTCAACATCCGAACTCTGTAACTAAGTGACTCTATTCTTAGGAAGGAGAACAACGACTTTCATGGGAAGGAAGTTCCATACGGAAGATGAACAAACCTTAAGGGGTGTTATCCTCTCCATAAACCTACAACCATGACCCATCAGGTTTTACTACACAGTAATGTGAGAATTCAGAATGTATCCACTATCCGTTATTTTCCGGTATATCAAGTTTCTACGTAGGAACACTATTTACTTTTTACATTTAAGGCCTCTACAATATTTTAAACGATTTCTAAAGTGTATTTCAATCACCCCTTTTTTATTCAGATAACAAAAGTCTAATAAAGGTTAAAAGTGGCACAGGGTAGAGGTCTTAGGGAACTTCTGAAAAGGAAGTGACTGAATTAAGTACGAAAAATGTCTACAAATTCACGTTTCTACTTGTCTACCATCTAAAATTTTCGGTCACGGTAAAATACCAAATACATTATCTACATACACACGTAAGTCAGCGAGTCAACACAGACTAAGAAACACTGGAGTACCTGACATCTGGGTGGTCCGAGGAGTCAGATATCTTAAAGGGTCCGTTCTTATGACTTAACGCAACGGTAAAGGATGCGGTCTCCTTAGAAGGACTGGGTACCTAACTTGAGTACAGAGAACGTAGAGAACATAATTGACCGCCAAAGAAATGTGGCCCTTTCGGGTGTAATAATTCCTATGATGATCTATTTGTCAATCAAAGACAATGTGTTTTCTATTCGACAACTGTGTCTCATCACGTAAATTGACGTTTTTTTCATCGTTAGACAAATTATTCATATAAATACTTCTTCGACCTTTTCTCTATTTATCCATTTCTATAGAAATATGATGTGACCTATCCAGTTCATAAAATTTACTCAAGTGGAATTACCCCCACTTTAAAGTTCAATTTTTCTTGTGTTTAGTCTCCCTTGTATAAAATGTCACAGAGAAATTCTTGACAGTTTACTCAAAGAAAAATTTCCATGTATTTGTGTGTGAGTGTGTGTTGATAAAGGAAGTACGGACACTGACTCTCTAAGGTTCAATAAAAACCACGGTCTAAAATTGGGTCTCCTTCAAAATACCGACTCAATTTTGGGGGATTTTCGTTTCCAATGTTACCTTTACGACTGTCTCAGGCACGGTACCGTTGTAAACACTCAGATCAAAATAACTTTGTTATTTGTTGAAAACAAGTTCACGTTCACTTCCATTTTTGTTGTCTTTTTCCCGGGGAAGGACACAGATTCCGGATTAGAGAAAGACAATAAAGGAACGGTCCCGAGACTAGGACTCGAACGACCCAGGGTGTACGTTAATCACCAGACTTTAGTTGGAAACGTGGGGCCCAGGAATATTTTTCTGGTCATTTTGTGGGTCGAGTCGAGACATGAACAATTTCACCTATGGTCACACACGTGAGTTCGTCCCGCAACCCATATAACTTTTACCCGTGATCTTAGTCCAAAAATTAGAGGATTAACTGAAACATACATGAAGACACGGTCTAATAATAGATTGTTTACTATACACAAAGGAGGAAATGACGGTTCATAGTGTAGTTTCAGATTTATTATGGAGTACACCACATGTGACACGTACGAGTCTACCTACTTTTGTCTCCCTGGTCTCCGACTGAAAGAGAGTGCTACGACAGGTGTGTTGTCCGTCTTGACCAATTACGAAAAGTATAAACTTCAGATCACTGGGACCCTCCACACCCTTCCCCGCCCCCGGACCTCTTTTATTCTAACGAGACGAAGGAGACGGGAGGAAGAGGGATTTCACTATGACACGTGTCACAATCGTTTACTAGACTTAGATCGTCTTATTCCTGGCAGGTTCTTTGTGAAAAGTTTCTTTCTTGTGCTCCTTTTTTTTATAGTTGCTTCGGTTTGATTTTACACTTCCTTTAGTATAGTTTATACTACCATAAGAGGGGCTTCCGTGCTTTTTCTTACAAACGTACATGTCTTTCAATAACCGACATTGTTTTCCCTTACTATACAAACTTTTCATTACCATCCGACCTCCGTTTTCCCGCCACCTAACCACTCTTTAAAAGGCAACGGGTCTCTTGCCAAACTTGAGTGGTCTTTTTTCCTCAGATTTAAACGACACGATTAATTTAATATTCCCCTTCGAGACACAAGTGTAGAAGGTCGATGGTTCAGGACAGTCAAATCTTGTCCGTAAGAGTTCGGTCTGACTTCTACTCTTGATGGACCCCCACTCCTCTCCACCAATTTTTAGTTCCGTGGACTACCGGTCACGTGTGGGGTCTTGTTAGTTTACGGTAGAAGACCCCCATCCCCCACTCTACAATCGTAAAAAAATTTCGAGGATCCACTTAAGACCCGTGTCGACCCCGAGACCTGGTGCCAGAATCACCTTGGGTCGTCGGGGTCTTTATGACTGAAAAGTTGCCTTCTTTTTGATGTCTACAAACACCGTCCTGTAAAGGAGGTCCGTTAAATAACCCGGGGAAACTGACAATGGCCGTAAGTGTTGAATCAGGAGACTGAGCGTCGGGTTGGTCATCTTACAGATATCGTCTACAGACTTACTATAATTGTTTATCTTCGAAGGTAGGGAAAGGAACAAATTGTTCATTGTCGCCCTTGAACAAATTTATTATGAGTCACGGGCTAGTTCAAATTAGGGGAATTTTTAACGATGAAAAAGGAAAGAAGTAATTCGATTGACGGAAGACCTCCGTGATTCGGTGAGTAACGTCTGTCGTCGTTCAACCAAAGTCTTGATTGACTTGACAGTTAGCTAAACGATCCGTGGGGTAGAATAAATCAATGATTCTGACTTTAATACCTTCCCACGAACTAATAAGGTCGCTTAGTCCTCCTCACAAGATTTGCGTGAGTTAAGACAGAAGTCGTCAATAAGAGTCCCGGTTTTGTAACTTCTCTTCCCTATTGTGAACCTTTCACCTTACCTGTGTCGGAAAAGAGTACACGAAAATTACAAAGTGCAAAATCAGTGTAAAAGTACTAATATTTGACAATAAAGCCCGTTTCTTGACAAAGATTCATCGGTTACTTAACGTATATATATGTGGCTGACCCAAAGAGTGAGTAAATACTCCTTTGTAGAAAGCCGGGTGATCGGAAAACGAGGAGGGCGCCGAGGAATAATCGTACGCACGTCACCTCCGTACGCGTGACCTGTGACTCGGTCGGCGACCGTCGGGACCGACGTGGGAGCCACAAACCCGACGAACTCGGTGGAAACCTCCTTAGCCTTCGTTTGGTTCTCGAGAACCCCTCACGACCACTGGTAAGTGGACGTCGACGTGGTGACTATGCAACAAGTCGTTTACGACGACAGATCTCTTCTTCTACAAGGAAGAGACGAGAGGTCAGCTCTGGGTCCCGATTACTCTGTATTGGGAAAATCAACAGTAAGAAGAACCTCTGTCGAGTATTTTGAGTTTGTCGAGGAGGGTAAAAGGAGAGGGAAGTCAGGGAAATGTTCGATAGATAAATTGTTACAAGAGCCCCCTCTTCAAAAATTTTTGACTTTTAGGACGAAAGGGAAAACTTGATGAAATTAGAAACTTCGTACTAAACTGACCTCGTTACCTACACTGTTCAGACACAAATAGTACTAAATAACAAGAGAAATAAATAAAAGAACCCGATGTTTTAGTGACGTCTACCACTGACGTCGGTACTTTAATTTTCTGTGAACGAGGAACCTTCTTTTCGATTCTGTCGTACAATTTTTCGTCTCTGTAATGAAACAGTTGTTTCCAGGCAGATCAGTTTCGATACCAAAAAGGTCATCAGTACATACCTATACTCTCAACCTGATATTTCTTTCGACTCGCGGTTGTTTAACTACAAAAACTTGACACCGCAACCTCTTCTGAGAACTCAGGGAACCTGACGTTCCTCTCGTTTGGTCCTTTAGGGTTTCCTTTAGTCAGAACTTATAAGTAACCTTCCTGACTACGACTTCGACTTTGAGGTTATGGTGGATTACGTTTCGTAACTGAGTGACCTTTTCTGGGACTACGACCCTTCCTAACTTCCGTCCTCCTCTTCCCCTACTGTCTCCTACTCTACCAACCTATCGTAGTGACTGACCTACCTGTACTCAAACTCGTTCGAGGACCTTAAGCACTTCCTGTCCCTTCTGACCACACGACGTCAGGTACCCCGACGTTTCTCAGTCTGTGCTGACTCGTTGACTTGACTTGACTAACAAGAGTTTATTAAAATATATAATAGTAAATAAAGAGTGTTGGACGAAACATTTCAAAGACCTCGTCTAAAACGGTCAGGAAGATCTGTCTATCCTTTGACTCCGAATCACTATAAGTCTCTGAACGGAACCGTCAGTTTATGTGAAAATTTACAAAGTGGTTAAAATACCTTGAAACGATAAATATACAAAACAAAAATTGTCATCCTTTGTCGATTGGTAATCCCTACAGTCCTATGTAATAGAACACGTTTTCTTTGGGTCCATTTTATACTGCAATACTGTACATTTAAAAAATATATCAATAAAAACTTCAACTCAGAAGGATAAATCTTCGGACTAATGTCGGGGAACCGACCACCAAAACTAACGAAAACACGATAATAAGACACTTGGGTTTAGTTGGAGTCAAGAGTTTCTACAAGATCAATATTTGAACGTCGAAAATAAAATGTTCCTCGGTGGTTAAGAAACGAGGTCCCTTAGACCACCCTGTCGAGAAATCTATCGACCTACAAAAATCCTTGTCTAAAATACTAGAGTTAGGAAGTCAAGTCAAGTCAGCGAGTCAGCACAGGCTAAGAAACGTTGGGGTACTTAGCGTCGTGCGGTCCGGAGGGACAGGTAGTGATAGAGGGCCTCAAGTGCGTCTAAGTGCAGGTAGCTCAGTCACTACGGTAGGTCGGTAGAGTAGGAGACAGCAGGGGAAGAGGAGGACGGGGGTTAGGGAGGGTCGTAGTCTCAGAAAAGGTTACTCAGTTGAGAAACGTACTCCACCGGT
>SJYO01049755.1:32006905-32119547 GCA_006410555.1 Capra ibex | reverse complement strand
AAGTCTTACCTGACCAACCTAGAGGAACGTCAGGTTCCCTGAGAGTTCTCAGAAGAGGTTGTGGTGTCAAGTTTTCGTAGTTAAGAAGCCACGAGTCGGAAGAAATGTCAGGTTGAGAGTGTAGGTATGTACTGGTGACCTTTTTGTTATCGGAACTGATCTACCTGGAATCATCCGTTTCATTACAGAGACGAAAACTTATATGATAGATCCAACCAGTATTGAAAAGAAGGTTCCTCATTCGCAGAAAATTAAAGTACCGACGTTAGTGGTAGACGTCACTAAAACCTCGGGTTTTTTATTTCAGACTGTGACAAAGGTGACAAAGGGGTAGATAAAGGGTACTTCACTACCCTGGACCTACGGTACTAGAAGCAAAAGACTTACAACTCTAAATTCGGTTGAAAAAGTGAGAGGAGAAAGTGAAAGTAGTTCTCCGAAAAATCGAGGAGAAGTGAAAGACGGTATTCCCACCACAGTAGACGTATAGACTCCACTAACTATAAAAAGGACCGGTAGAACTAAGGTCGAACACAAAGAAGGTCAGGTCGTAAAGAGTACTACATGAGACGTATCTTCAATTTATTCGTCCCACTGTTATATGTCGGAACCGCATGTGGAAAAGGATACAACTTGGTCAGACAACAAGGTACAGGTCAAGATTGACAACGAAGGACTGGACGTATGTCTAAGGAGTTCTCCGTCCAGTCCAGCAGACCATAAGGGTAGAGAGAATCTTAAAAGATGTCAAATAACACTAGGTGTGTCAGTTTCCGAAACCGTATCAGTTATTTCGTCTTTATCCTACAAAAAGACCTTGAGAGAACGAAAAAGTTACTAGGTCGTCTACAACCGTTAAACTAGAGACCAAGGAGACGGAAAAGATTTTGGTCGAACTTGTAGTCCCTCAAGTACCAAGTGCATAACGACTTCGGACCGAACCTCTTAAAACTCGTAATGAAATGATCGTACACTCTACTCACGTTAACACGTCATCAAACTCGTAAGAAACCGTAACGGAAAGAAACCCTAACCTTACTTTTGACTGGAAAAGGTCAGGACACCGATGACGACTCAAAAGGTTTAAACGACCGTATAACTCACGTCGTGAAAGTGTTGTAGTAGAAAGTCCTAAACTTTGTCGAGTTGACCTTAAGGTAGTGGAGGTGATCGAAACAAGCATCACAACGAAAGATTCCGGGTGAACTGAAGTGTAAGGTCCTACAGACCGAGATCTAATCACTAGTGTAGTAGTACTAATAGACCCAGCACTTCTAAAAAAAACATGTCAAGAAGACACATAAGAACGGTGAAGAATAATTATAGAAGACGAAGACAATCCAGGTCTGGTAAAGACAGGAAATAACTCGGGTAGAAACGTACTTTATAAGGGAACCATAGAGATTAAAAGAACTTCTCTAGAGATCAGAAAGGGTAAGACAAGAAAAGGAGATAAAGAAACGTAACTAGTGACTTCTTCCGAAAGAATAGAGAAAAACCATAAGAAACTTTAAGACGTAAGTCTACGAATATAGAAAGGAAACAAGGAACCGAAAAACGGAGAGAAGAAAAGTGTCGACAAACATTCCGGAGGGGTCTGTCGGTAACGTAGAGGAGTATAGATCTCTTCGTGATTTAGGGAAGTACCACTGAAGGGAAGTCTAGGAGTACTGTTTGTTTTTGGAAAACATTTTACTCACTCAGTACCGTGACTTGAGGAGGAAGTGATTTTGGAATATATAACTGAAAGGGGGCGACGACGAAACCTCGTCAGAGAGTCTCGATAAACTCTACGACGGAGGACCCGACGTCAGGAGTAAGACGAGGTTTATTATGAATTGAGTGTTGACAGTTCAACATGTAGAGAAAAAATCAGTTCGAGAGTTTACTCCTCGGGCCAAATGTATCTCCAGGATTCACTGAAGTAAGTGAATTCGTTTTCCTTCGGTTTCACC
This sequence comes from Capra ibex, assembly GCA_006410555.1. Classification (NCBI taxonomy): domain Eukaryota; kingdom Metazoa; phylum Chordata; class Mammalia; order Artiodactyla; family Bovidae; genus Capra; species Capra ibex. Next base: position 32,117,592 of record SJYO01049755.1, on the reverse strand, counting down.
GTTTGTCTGTTATAATGTGTATGGGTACTTACTCATCATTTATAACCGATCATCCAAAGGGGTTTTCGTACACCGGTTTATCTAGGATTTTCTTTTTATTCGTTCCCTCGTCATGATTGTCACCACCACTCCCTTCCGAGTCCCCTCTCCTAGACTCTCCCAAAAGAACGAACCGAGATTCAAGAAATATACACACTCGTATTTTAGATTAGATCCCTGGTTTATAGTAGACATGGTAGATTTCTCTACGTTCATGGCACACAGAATCTTCCTTCTTTCAGTGGACGTTTCCTTAAGATCTCTTCTCACCCTACATTGACCGTCACCCATGGTCCACAGGGAAAAGTAGACCTTATCCTACAAAGGTACTGAACTTTATTCATCCATTAGAGTTTCAAGGAGGAATCCGAGACGAATATCGACAGATAAAATTGAATAAAACTTGAATAGATGGAATTTTGTAGAATTAATTTAAATAGGGGCCTCAAGGTCATTTCCCCACTTCTTGTATAAAAGTATAATAGCCCCCTATTATACATGTATACATGTCATACGACAACCTCCACTACACGACACCTTGGTATTTATATTGTAAAACCATTAATATTCTGTTTGTCTACTCTCTTTGTAAAGACTCTTTATTATAAAAGTCAATAGAACTATTAACACAATTTTTCAATAGAAACCACCCAAGATCCGGAGGGTCCATAAATAAAATCATAAATTATAAAAAAGAAGATTAAGAAACTATTGTAAAAGGAACTAAATTTACTCTCTCTACTACTCCGTAATCTTTGTTCTCCTGTATTTACATATAAATCGGGTTTTGGGACAAAAAGTCTCTCGTTTGACTCCTAGTCTCTTCAATACACTAATCGACTTTCAGGGTATAGATCAATCTCAGTCTTAATCCTGAGTTTCTTTTATATGTCACCTAAGAATAAGGACAAACAAAAGAAAAGAACTCGTAAACGTTTATTTGTACAACTCACCTTTTGTAAGTATTTCGTCCATTTTTCATTCTGTCTTTTACTACAAACTTCATGTCCCAAAAGAGTCTTACGATGTGAGTTTTAGTTATTACCAGTGGAGACCGACTGGAACTAGAAAAGGTTTAAAAGGAAACCTGTATTAAGTATTAGGACCGACGGTAGAGAGACTAAAAAAAGTACGTAGAAATTAACAATTAAATTTTTATATACCTGATGGTTATAAATTAGTGAGTAAGAAGAAGTCATTTTAATTTTGTCCTTTAAGTCCCTAATTTTTTAAGATAAATGAACAAACATAGGGGTGGTAAGATATTTTGAAGGACTTCTATCTCACTTAATAAAACAAGCGACAACATAAGGACCAAGAACCGTGTGACATTCAGAAGTTCTTTACGACCACGTGAAATGTCCGGAAAGAGATTGATGAACGACACTTTCGATCATTTAGGAATCCGTACGTAAATTCTATAGACTTGTGTATTTTGTAAAAAGTCCAGATCTTATGTATGTGAAATTTATTAGAGGGATCTCTCCGATCGTTTTCGTAAAGGAAAGATGTAAACACAATTGTTAAACTCCGTTGAAAAGATCACCACTCTTTTGACAAGTGAAAATCCGTACTAAAGTGGATCCTGTTTCAACACAAAAACGTTAGTGAGTAATTTGTTAACAACCAATATAAAAAGTTTCACTAAAACGTACGTTGGAGAAAACTAAACATATTTTAGAGATACTTTATCCACTCTGACCATAATCATAGTAGTAACAATCAAATACATCCACCCTCCGTGTCACTGTCTGGTAAAGGACGGTTTCAAATTTTTTTTAAGGTTTCAGTACGTCTGGAAGACTGAGATTTAAGGTATATGAAGGGGTTTGGGGTCCGAAGGAAGACCTCTCTTAGACACCAAATTCCGAAACTATTTAATGAGTCCTATTACACGGAGGAGTGTTCACGTAACCCCTAGTACCAGGATGAAGACACGGAGAGTTGTCTCTTCCAGTTCAACCACTGCAGTACCCTCAAATGGGGAAGAAATATGTTGGATGAGGAAATCATATTTTAGATTACCGGAGGTAATATACAGAACTACGGTAGATAAGTGGGTTTTAAAGTATTAGGATTTTTAGAGGTCTATTGTCCGATATGTAACCAAAACCCTTTTAAAATAGTGTTGATTGACGACTCTATCATTATCACAAACTGTCAAGGAAACTCAAATCTCAGTCTTCTAAAGTTCAATAAAATACTTTTGGTACTCATGATAGACACTAATTTCATCTGAAACGTAAATATTCGTATTCATTCCGTGCAAGACACAGAAATCCTTTATGTGTCAAAATACCTTCTCTTACCGGATTCATTAATTGACGTGTCAAGTTGTCAACAATTTACTGTTCAGATTAGATTTACGACACTTGATCTCTTCTCCCTAATTAAAATGAACCGTCCTCGTCCAAGTGAAATGTCCACTGTGTGTTAGATCGGAAATTTCCTACTTAGTCTAAAGTAGTTTGTTATTGGTAGTAAGGTCCACTTCCTATATCGTACTCATTTCCGGGTCACCGTATCATTATGTTCTGAAAGTCTCCTTTACCATCTTTCGACAACAGTAATCTAATATTTTGAGAATCCTCCTTCACTCTTTACTTGTACTCTTTCACATGAACTGGTCAAAATTCAAGAACTTTATAGTCTAGGATAAATATAAATACCGAGAAAAACTACCCTTTAGAGTCCCATCCACGTCTACATCAATAATCCTGAATTCGTAGAGTGTTCGTTACTGATATTTAACTTCAGAGTCCGAACACCTTATAGACACTAATTCTACATGGATACAGTACAACTGTTATACTAAAATTGTGTGAAAATGTCCTCTGGTCAGATACTATGTTCCTGATACACTTGTGAATTGACTCAGTATACATTACCCATAATACTTTGTTTACCGGATGACTTCCCGAAGGACGGAACTTACACGCACGTCTAGTAAACCCCTCAAACCATCTTACGTCTAAGACTAAGTCACTTAGACCTAACCCCGGACTCCAAGATGTAAAGATTATTCGAGGGGTTCAGTTCGAAGACCAGGTGCCTGACGCGAAACTCATCGTTCCTGGAATACGTGACTCGTTTCTGGGTTCGAAAACATTCAAACGTAAACAGAATTGTGAAAAACCGGAGAACACTATGTCCCTTTTAATAAATTGGAACGACTTATAGAACCTAAAATCCCTTGACAGTAAAATCCTTACAACAGTAATTGTATTTTTTGAACGAATCGGAGTCTACTAATATCTTTAATTGAGATAGTTCTAGAAGGTCGTTTACTAATATTTGATTGTCTGATTTACATTCTGTTCACTGTAGTAAATTTTACTCTATAAAAGAAACCTTTACTTGAAAATCCGTGACTTTGTTACTTACTTCAAACAAAAATTTGACACAGAATACATCTGCCTCCAATGGACGGATCCAGAGTATTTTGTCAGTCTTTTACTTGTGAAAGTCAGATTCTATAAATCTGAAACGGACCCTTTGGTCAAAATTAAAATATTACTGAAAATTAACACAGTAATAACCTTTTTCCACACCTTGTAGAGTTAGACTAGTGTAGTAAAGTCAGAGATATTTGTGGAGTGTAAGAGAACATAGTGGTCGGTCGATCACAGGAGTATGAGGGACCTATAGAGGTTGAATACAAATGATTTAATCAATGTCCTATTACTCACTGAAATGAATAGGTGTGGTGGTACCAAGAAACAACGGGGTGAAAAAAAGGAGAGAATTTTCCCTATGTGTTATAAGGTAACACCTAACTTAATGAGTCTTTCTAACTCTGAAAACCTTTAACTTTTTGTTCAGTTTCAAAACACAGACTTTTTATCAAGACCTTTTTTCTAAGAGACGACTTAGAGTGTTTTTGTTCTATTAAGATAGAAATTTTATCAAGAACGGTGTCCTATAGACGACCTCTTCTATTAAGTGAAAACTAAGATTAGTAACTTACTTCTTAAAATCCGGTCCGGTAAAACAACAACATGGTGACTCTAATTAAAAATCAAAAATTTTCGACAATAAACCAACCGATGGAGGAGGATTGTCTATGAGGTCTTTCTGGTAATTTTTTGTTTTTGTTTCGGGGATTTGTTTGTTTGTCTTGGAGGTTAACCGAATCTAAGAATTCCCTTAAACTTCTTTATTTTTCTGACTAATAAAAGAGATTTCTTTTCACACACACAGTCTATGTCTAATCCTGTGACGAATATACTAATTCTGTCGTTTATACTCTAATGAACCTTCGGTTTATTAGTATACATGTTCAACTCTTGTGTCCAATTAGAAAGTGTTTTACTTTTTAATTATAATCAAAAGTAAAAAGTAAAATCTTTGTGTGGGATATACACTGTTCGTGAAATAGTACCCATTACGAATCCTTTATTTTGTTAAAGTTCTAAAAAGGTTGTTATTTTTTGTACCTTTTATTAATAAAGTTTAGAATCTTGTGAATAAGGGTTAAGTTGCTAGAACTATGAAGTCCTACGGTCGTCTAAACTGTCCCCAAAACTCTATAAAAATTTCACAGGATTTTGACAGGTACCAACTTAGTAATTTATGGTCAATTGTGTCCTATTCTTGGTGTCTGTACATTCAAAAGTACTCCTTTTTGTTACCTACCTGTTCATTCCGGACCTACTCTTTAGGTCTTTAATTCTAATCTTCGGTTCAAATAGTGAATGACTTACTAACTGATCGATGGATACGTGGATGGATGAACATATAGTTTCAATGGGGTCAATTCCAAAAGTCGAAGAGACAGAAGTTAAGGAGTATAAATCATACACTCAATAAGATATTCGGGACTGAAGATGGTTCCCAACAAACTCCCTGGTGTGATCTCGTCCTTCCGTGTTTACGAAACACCTACAACTTCACGACATGTTTTTCTTCCATTCTGATATCAAATCGAAGATAACACGTCAGATCCCTTATACGTCATTAAAGACAAACGTTTTCAATGATGTAAATAATATTCTCAACGACATCCAACCCGAGGTACTCTTAGGGTTGTCTAACACTCCTCCTTTAATCGTACGACTTCCAAATAACCCCTCACGAGAACCCCAGTGTGGTACCTTTCCTTCCTTCGTCCTGATCCGACTCACTCCTCGACTGGTCACTTTAGCAAAGGTACCTCCGGAGTCTATTGTGTCACTCCTCGAAACTTCGACCCCACTAAGAAATCTCAAACATTCCACCCCATTTCCCGAAACGCAGTTAGTCATTAACCTACACCCGAGAGGGCCCTTCCTCCGCACTGGAGCTGGTTCCACTTGACTGTCAACCTTCCGGTAGACGGTTGTCGTAAGGGTCACTCCTAGATTCAATAAGAAGGTTCGTCCCTAAGACACACATTTTACACGAAACCGATTTTTATGATTCCGTCAGTTTACAAGAAAATAAATCCGACGTAGTATAATCAAAGAGTATCACAAAACGGTCCAAAGATGAATTTATCTTTCATTGTAATTTTAAAAAGGAACTTTTATCTTATCATAAAAATTCTTGACTAGAAATATTAAGGTCATTTGGTAAAAAATAAGGTTTGAGAGACTATTTTTAAGTGTCTTAATGATAAAAGTAGACCGTAATCAAATCGTATGGTACTATTGTTATCAATTTAACTATTAAATTCTTAGATTGGTAGAGTACTGTCAGTCTTACCGACGATAGATTTTTAGACGTTTGTTATTTACGACCTCTCCTACACCTCTTTTCCAACCACCCTTACGTTTGATCATGTCGGTGACAACCACCTTTACGTTTGATCATGTCGGTGATACCTCTTGTCACACCTCTAAGTAATTTTTTGACCTTTATCTTGACGGTATACTGGGTCGTTAGGGTGAAGACCCGTATGTGTGACTCCTTTGGTCTTAACTTTCTCTGTGCACATGGGGTTACAAGTAGCGTCGTGACAAATGTTATCGGTCCTGTACCTTCGTTGGATCTACAGGTAGTCGACTGCCTACCTATTCTTTCGACACCATGTATATGTGTTATCTTATAATGAGTCGGTAATTTTTATTATGTAAACTTAGTCAAGGTTACTCCACCTACTTTGACCTCGGCTAATATGTCTCTCTTCATTCGGTCTTTCTTTTTGTAGTTGCGTCATATGATTGTGTATATATACTATAAATCTTTCTACCATTCATATTGAGATATACGTTCTGTCGTTTTCTCTGTGGCTACATAGCTCAGAAAACCTGAGACACCCTCTTCCGCTCCCACCCTACTAGACTCTCTTATCGTAACTTTGTACATAATAGTATATACTTTGTCTAATGGTCAGGTCCAAACTACGTACTCTGTCCTACGAATCCCGACCACGTGACCCTACTGGGACTCCCTACCCTACCCCTCCCTCCACCCTTCCCCCAAGTCCTACCCCTTGTGTACGTTTGGGTAACGACTAAGTATAGTTACATACCGTTTTGGTGATGTTATAACATTTCATTAATCGGAGGTTGGTTTTTTTTTTTTCTTTTCTTTTCTTTTCTTAGATTGTCACCGAGGGGACCACCGAGTCACCATTTCTTAGGTGGACGATTACGTCCTCTGAACCGAAACTAGAGACTAGACCCTTCTAGGGTGTACGGTGCCTCGTTGATTCGGATACCCTGTGTTGATAACTCAGACACGAGATCTCGGACCCTCGACGTTGATGATTTCGGGTAGGTAAGATCTCGGGTACGGGGTGTTGCTCTTCGGTGACGTTACTCTCCGGACGTGTGGGGTTGTTTCTCATCGGAGGTACAGGACGTTAATCTCTTTTCGAGCACGTCGTTACTTCTGACTCGGGTCGGTTTTGATTTATTTATTTCAATAAAATTTTCTTCGAGCGTCCTGGGCGTCGATAAAAAGACTTCTTTCTCACTCGTGTGTGTAATGATACGACATGTACAGTACTACCACCACAGCAGAAGGTGTATGTCTCGTAGAGTGAACTATGAGTCCTCTTCGACACCTCATGAGTCCCACAATAGCAGGAAGGATAAAATATCCATTACTTTCATTCTGAGTCTCTCGACTGTACTAAATATGTTCCAATGTTACTATCCTTTACCGTTAGACCACACTTGTGAGTCAAAAGACTGAGTTTTATGTCATCATGACAAGAGAAAAGTGATTTTCCGTAGGAAAGACTCCTCTGACTGGAGGTGTATGTATCTGAAGTGTACACACAAGATTCGTAACGAAATTAGAGTGATTCCGTCACTATCATCCGATAAAAAGGAGGAGGTTTAGAAAATATAGGACTTCTTTCCGTTACGGTTTCTTACGAGTTTGATGACGTGTTAACCTGAGTAGAGTGTACGATCATTTCATTACGAGTTTTAAGAGGTTCGGTCCGAAGTCGTTGTGCACTTTGCACTTGAAGGTCTACAAGTTCGACCAAAATCTTTTCCGTCTCCTTGGTCTCTAGTTTAACGGTTGTAGGCGACCTAGTANTGACATGTCTTTTCTAGAAGTACTGGGTCTATTAGTGTTACCACACTAGTGAGTGGACCTCGGTCTGTAGGACCTTACACTTCAGTTCACCCGGAATCTTTCGTAGTGATGCTTGTTTCGATCACCTCGACTACCTTAAGGTCACCTCGATAAAGTTTAGGACTTTCTACTACGACACTATCACGAAGTGAGTTATACGGTCGTTTAAACCTTTTGAGTCGTCACCGGTGTTCTTACCTTTTCCACAAAAGTAAGGTTAGGATTTCTTTCCGTTTCGTTTCTTTCGAATTTGATGACGTTTTAACGTGAGTAGAGTGTACGACCATTTCATTACGAGTTTTAAGAGGTTCGGTTCGAAGTCGTTATGCACTTGATACTTAAAGGTCTACAAGTTCGACCAAAATCTTTTCCGTCTCCTTGGTCTCTAGTTTAACAGTTGTAAGCGACCTAGTAGCTTTTTCGTTCTCTCAAGGTCTTTTTGTCAATAAAGACGAAATAACTGATACGGTTTCGGAAACTGACACACCTATTGTTATTTGACACCTTTTAAGACTTTCTCTACCCTTATGGTCGGGTGGACTGGACGGAGAACTCTTTGGACATACGTCCAGTCCTTCGTTGTCAATCTTGACCTGTACCTTGTTGTCTGACAAAGGACTATCCTTTTCCTCATGTAGTTCCAACATATAACAGTGGGACGAATAAATTGACGATACGTCTCATGTAGTACTCTTTGCGACCCGACCTTCTTCGTGTTCGTCCTTAGTTCTTACGACCCTCTTTATAGTTATTGGAGTCTATACGGCTACTGTAGTCTTTCTGTGATACCGTCTTTCACTTCTTCTTGATATCTCGGAGGACTACTTTCACTTTCTCCTCTCACTTTTTCAACCGAATTTTCGAGTTGTAAGTCTTTTGCTTCAATTATCGTAGACCAGGGTAGTGAAGTACCCTTTATCTACCCCTTTGTCACCTTTGTCATAGTCTGAAATAAAACCCCCCGAGGTTTTAGTGACNACTACTCTCACTTTCTCCTCTCACTTTTTCAACCGAATTTCGAGTTGTAAGTCTTTTGCTTCTAGTACCGTAGGCCAGGGTAGTGAAGTACCCTATATCTTCCCCTTTGTCACCTTTGACAGTTTGAAATAAAAAAACCCAGGGGTTTAGTGACGTCTACCACTAACATCGGTACTTTAATTTTCTACGAATGAGGAACCTTCTTTTCAATACTAGTTGGATCTATCATATAAGTTTTCGTCTCTGTAATGAAACGGTTGTTTCCAGGTAGATCAGTTCCGATACCAAAAAGGTCACCAGTACATACCTACACTCTCAACCTGACACTCCTTTCGATTCGCGGTTTCTTAACTACGAAAACTTGACACCACAACCTCTTCTGAGAACTCTCAGGGAACCTGACGTTCCTCTAGGTTGGTCAGGTAAGACTTCCTCTAGTCGGGACCCTAAAGAAACCTCCCTTACTACGATTTCGACTTTGAGGTCATGAGACCGGTGGAGTACTCTTCTCATCTGAGTGACCTTTTCTGAAGCTACGACCCTCCCTAGCCCCCGTCCTCTTCTCCTACTGTCTCCTACTCTACCGAACTACCGTAGTGACTGAGCTACCTACACTTAGACTCACTTGAGGCCCTCAATCACTACCTGTCCCTCCGGACCGCACGACGCAAAGTACCCCAGAGTTTCTCAGCCTGTGCTGATTCGCTGACTTGACTTGACTTACAAATAGAGAGATAAGTTAACATTTATAAAGGACTCATAAATATTCCACCGTCCGTAATCTGTTCCGGGACTCTATGTGTGTATCTGTTCTATATCGGGGACAAGAGTTCTACTAATTGTAAATGATTAAGACCGTATTGAAAGTGGACCCCTTCAAAAACTTGTAACTGTCTCTCCCAAAAGAAAGGTAATTCAATCTTTTCTTCCCGACCCAATATATTTGAAAACGAAACTTTAGAGTCTATTTGAAAATAAACCCTTAACACCACTACGTACTATGTCTGGTAGTCTCATGTGTTTACTCCACAGGATAGAGTGGTCCGAGAGTATGAATTTTCCTCACCTCCACTTTCTGTCCTCTTTTATTTGTGAAGATCTTACAAGATTAAAAAAAAAGACTTTTAATTTGTTTTGAGGGTTTATGGATCGACATATAAATGACATTAAGTCACCTACAGAAGGTATAAGAATGGGACTCTTGTAAAGACAAGTATTCGAAGTTCAATGTCAAACCTGTTGAAAGAGTGAAAATGATGGACTTATTACTGTACATACATTACGAATGTATTGGTTTTATGTTCATTCCAAGACCTCTCACGATTTTTAATAACTAATCGACTTTATGATAGAGACTCATCAAATTTTCACTTGTGTAAGAGTCACAGATAAATAAAACCTTAATATAAATCTTCAACCGGTTTTTTTCACAGTTTATCTTGGTGGACACGGTTGACAGTATCAATCTCGACCCGTTCTGGTAACTGACTGATTCCATTCCTGACTACTCCCTAGGTCCGGATCATTGTCAGAGAACTTTAAGACAAACGAAGTATCTCGGACCTGTGACTTTAAACGAGTAAAAGCATAAACAACGACCGAATATTAGTCATTAGTCCTCGCCTGAGAAGACTACTTCCCGACAATGTTACAGAAAGGTACTTGGTCCGATGGATTTACCAGTATAAGACTAGATTACGAAAACCTAAACCTTCTTGACCGCTTATGTACCACACAATCCAACCGGAAAAAAAAAAAAAAAAATCCTAGTTTATATAATTATTAATTCCTACGGTAGGAAAAAGAAAGGGTGAGATGGAAAATAAAGTTAACTTATATGAATCGAATCTTCAGAATTCAAAAACGACACTCCTCATTTTCTGTAATTTTCTACTACATTTATAAAGGAACTATGTTGTTGAACTAATAGTCTCACTTGAAAATATGGTATCGGATAAGGCTTCTACGATTTTCTATTAGTAGAGTATTTAATACCACTGAAGAGTAAAGTCTTTATTAATCATCTAAGTTTCAATGTATTTTTATTATTCGGGAAAGATAACAACATAGAGATTCTCGTCCATCGTAACTGACTTGGTACCAAATAGTGAGTGTACGTGTTGAAGGAAATACCACTGTTGTCAAGATAAACCTTATTTTAACTGAAAACAACAATGACCGAACTCATTGAGTTCGGAATCTGATCATTCAATACGACTACACTGATAAAATCATTTACCTACACATGACAACCTCCCTTTTTATAAAATCTAGATAGTTTTTTATGACAATAAGTTTTGAAAAGGTCGGGAACTTCAATCTAAATCTAATATCTGTTTAAGATGTGAATGACCGATATTTAGTTAAATATAAAATCTATATGAGTCTCTTCTATTATAATTCTTTTCAAAAATTTTTGGTTTTGAAAAAAAACCGTTCGTTTAGAAAACCTTCAATAATGACAACCTGAGAGAATACCTCTTTAATCCAGTAAAAACCGGGTAAACCAACATAATTCTTTTATTGGACAAGATCAAAACAAAGAAGTTCCCCGATCTAAAAGAGGTTTCTCAGATGTGTGACATTTGTTCTTCGTATTAAGATAGACTTTGTGATCGAGGTCTATATGTCTTTCTACTACTCCGGTCTTTAGAATATTGTAGAAACTTCAATAACAAATTAGTGATTGTAAATTTTTACACACGATAGAACATATTATTTATGAAAAACTTGTGATGATAAAGGGGAGTGGTTTTATCACATTTAATCAGTTGTCGAATTTTTACTTGACTAATAAACTAATTATCACTTGTTTCTCGTTTCTTGAATAAAAGTCTCCGTTCCCTTTGTAGTGCCCGAAGTTGAATTCATTTGTAATTTATTTGTAGACATGAAGTGGACAACAGAATTAGGGTGTAAGGGTTATTCATAAACAACTAAATAAATTGTCTTACTCTATTAATATCTATTATCGTGACCCATTTGCTATTGTCAAACTAATAGATGGTTGGTTAAGTATCAACATCTAACTTGTCTCCGTGTTTTAGTTCTACGATCTACCACAGTTTTAGTAGACTAACGGAGTTAGAAAATCCAACTTCATTGTTTCTTTGTTTTATAAAGTCTCCAAAAGTTACTTTATACGATCAATTAAAACAATCGTTTTATCAACGAATTTTAAGAACTTAATACATACTACCCCCACCCATCCTTCTTTCCTACGTATCAATAACGGGCGTTTAGTTCTTACCTCATCCCTCTACAAAAGACTACGAGTGACTTTGACAATTTGGTAGGTGTAACGTCCGTCTACGAAATTGGGGACGTGGTGGTCCCTTCGGGAGTATTACAATACGCCAACCCAAGTATATAATAAAAGAAAAAATGGTTGGGTAGTGGAATATGTTACGGGTTAAGTATCCGTGAGTTATATATAACAACTTTCTAAAATATACCTTCTATAATCCTTCTTTCTTTCCCCCTCGTAATTCCTTCGTTGTATGAAGGACTTCTCGGACTTTGGAGTTCTATAAGTTTCCAAACGATAGGTATGGGATAGCAAGAATTAAAGAGACTTAGAGTTTAAGGAGTCGACCGTTTACCCCAACTATTCTGTTGAATGAAGTGACCTACCAGTGACCCTTATTACTACATTATACATCGTTCAACGACGCCGACAAATTAACGGGTCATCACAGGATGAGAACACTGGGGTACCTGAGGTCCCCTAGAAGGGACTGGGTCCCTAGGTAGGACGTAGAGGACGTAACGTCCGTCTAAGAAATAGTGACTCGGTGGTCTCTTCGGGAGTATACATCGGTTCGAGAAATATTTTGTCTTTCACGATAAGTCTACTTCTATATTAACCACAAAATTTTCTATACCTTCAGCCCTTTTAGAACCATCTACGAAGGGAGTATTATACGTACTTTCTCTCGATAAAACCTCCTAATAAATTTATCGTAGTAAATTCCATTCATAGTACAGTCAAGTCAAGTCAGCGAGTCAGCACAGGCTAAGAAACGTTGGGGTACTTAGCGTCGTACGGTCCGGAGGGACAGGTAGTGGTAGAGGTCCTCAAGTGCGTCTGAGTGCGGGTAGTTCAGTCACTACGGTAGGTCGGTAGAGTAGGAACCAGTAGGGGAAGAGGAGGACGGGGGTTAGGGAGGGTCGTAGTCTCAGAAAAGGTTACTCAGTTGAGAAGCGTACTGCACCGGTTTCATAACCTCAAAGTCGCAATCGTAGTAAGGAAGGTTTCTTTAGGGTCCCGACTAGAGGAAGTCTTACCTGACCAACCTAGAGGAACGTCAGGTTCCCTGAGAGTTCTCAGAAGAGGTTGTGGTGTCATGTTTTCGTAGTTAAGAAACCGCGAGTCGGAAGAAGTGTCAGGTTGAGAGTGTAGGTATGTACTGGTGTCCTTTTTGGTATCGGAACTGATCTGCCTGAAAACAACCGTTTCATTACAGAGACGAAAACTTATATGATAGATCCAACTAGTATTGAAAAGAAGGTTCCTCATTCGTAGAAAATTAAAGTACCGAGGTCAGTGGTAGACGTCACTAAAACCTCGGGTATTTTATTTCAGACTGTGACACAGGTGACAAAGGGGTAGATAAAGGGTACTACACTACCCTGGCCTACAGTACTAGAAGTAAAAGACTTACAACTCGAAATTCGGTTGAAAAAGTGAGAGGAGAAAGTGAAAGTACTTCTCCGAAAACTCAAGGAGAAGTGAAAGACGGTATTCCCACCACAGTAGACGTATAGACTCCACTAACTATAAAGAGGACCGTTAGAACTAAGGTCGAACACAAAGAAGGTCAGGTCGTAAAGAGTACTACATGAGATGTATCTTCAATTTATTCGTCTCACTGTTATATGTCGGAACTAGATGAGGAAAAGGATAAACCTTGGTCAGACAACAAGGTACAGGTCAAGATTAACAACGAAGGACCGGACGTATGTCTAAAGAGTTCTCCGTCCAGTCCACCAGACCATAAGGGTAGAGAGAATCTTAAAAGGTGTCAAATAACACTAGGTGTGTCAGTTTCCGAAACCGTATCAGTAATTTCGTCTTTATCCTACAAAAAGACCCTGAGAGAACGAAAAAGTTACTAGGTCGACTACAACCGTTAAACTAGAGACCAAGGAGACGGAAAAGATTTTGGTCGAACTTGTAGACCTTCAAGTATCAAGTGCATAACGACTTCGGACCGAACCTCTTAAAACTCGTGATGAAATGATCGTACACTCTACTCACGTTAACACGTCATCAAACTCGTAAGAAACCGTAACGGAAAGAGACCCTAACCTTACTTTTGACTGGAAAAGGTCAGGATACCGGTGACGACTCAAAAGGTTTAAACGACCGTATAACTCACGTCATGAAAGTGTCGTAGTAGAAAGTCCTAAACTTTGTCGAGTTGACCTTAAGGTAGTGGAGATGATCGAAACACACTTCACTACGAAAGATTCCAGGTGAACTAAAGTGTAAGGTCCTACAGACTGAGATCTACTTACTAGTGTGGTAGCACTAATAGACCCAGTACTTCTAGAAAAAACATGTCAAGAAGACACATAAGAACGGTGGAGAAGAATTATAGAAGACGAAGACAATCCAGGTCTGGTAAAGACAGGAAATAGCTCGGGAAGAAACGTACTTTATAAGGGAACCATAGAGATTAAAAGAACTTCTCTAGAGATCAGAAAGGGTAAGACAAGAAAAGGAGATAAAGAAACGTAACTAGTAACTTCTTCAGAAAGAATAGAGAAGAACGATAAGAGACCTTGAGACGTAAGTCTACGAATATACAAAGGAAAAGAGGAAACGAAAAGTGGAGAGAAGAAAGGTGTCGATAAACATTCCGGAGGGGTCTGTCGGTAAAACGAAAAGACGTAAAGAAAAGGTAACCCTACCAGAACTAGGGACAGAGGACATGTTACAGTACTTGGAGTAAGGTATCAAGTAGTCCGTGAGATAGATAGTCTAGATTCGGGAATTTAGATAAAGAATGAAGGTCACATATTAGTATTCCCTAAACTAAATCCAGTATGGACTTACCAGATCGCCAAAAGGGATGAAAGAAGTTAAAGTCAAACTTAAACCGTTATTCCTCAAGTACTAGACTCGGTGTCAGTCGAGGACCAGAACAAAAACAACTGACATATCTCGAAGAGGTAGAAACCGACGTTTCTTATATTAGTTAGACTAAAGTCAACACTTAGATCAAGAGAATCCTTCTCTACATCAGACATACAATAGAGTAAGTGAATCCATCAATCCATCTGTTCGAAGACGACCTATGACCTATGACAAATAAAATAACTACGGATATACCAAATTTAAGAGACATAAACCGAAGTAAAACTGGACACGGTTGACGTTTTCTAAAAAAGAGGAACGAGAGTTTAAACCGAATAAATCTATTGCCCATAATTAAACTTTATTAGTAAAGTTAAAAATAAAAGTCGTCCAATAGTTCTTTAGGGTTTCTCTCTTTGGGATCTGGTAAATTCGACCACACCTAAAACATTTATTTGATTGGATGAGGGAGTAATATATCTACTCTTTAAATAAGTATCTCCCTAGTTCCATGAATGTGTGTAAATGTGTCAATGACTTGTCTGAAACCTTATCTTATGTCCATACGATGACGATGACGACGATTCAACGCAGTCAGTACAGGCTGAGACACGCTGGGGTATCTGCCTTCGGGTGGTCCGAGGAGACAGGGACTCTAAGAGGTCCGTTCTTGTGATCTCACCCAACGGTAAAGGAAGAGGTTACGTACTTTCACTTTTCACTTTCACTTCAGTGAGTCAGCACAGGCTGAGAATCACTGGGGTACCTGACATCGGGTGGTCCGAGGAGGTAGATACCCAAAAGGGTCCTTTCTCATGACCTCACCCCACGGTGACGGAAGAGGTTCTTATGTCCATATATCTTATGTCCATATATCTTATGTCCATATATCTGAGGATACTTACCTTAAGTAGTAAGGTAATTTGGTTCAATTAAGGGATTTCCTATCTTTGAAACTTTCGAACGTGACTGACCTTTTTTTTAATCTATCAACGATCTATAAACCTTCTTATATTATCAAAGTGTAAATAGAGAGAAAAAAAAAATTAAATAAGGTTCTACTCACTACTTCAGGTGTCGTTTCGTTTCGTTTTGTTGTGTTGTGGATTGACACGAAGGACCTTTCTCTAATACATGATCATAGACCTCTTCCTTTACCGTTGGGTGAGGTCATAAGAACGGACCTCTTAGGGTACCCACCTCCTCGGACCACCCGATGTCAGGTACCCCAGCGTTTCTCAGTCTGGGCTGACTCGCTGAATTGAATAGAACTAAAATCAATTATAAAACTAATATTAAAATGAGGAAATCAGGATATTAGTATCCTGATTTAGATTTGTACTTACTAATGGAGACGGTGAACTTTCCCGTAATTACGTAAACCCATAAACCAACTACGACTGTGATATGAGAGTTTAACGTAAAATTAAGACATAGAAAGTTGATCTTCTAATTTATGAACAAATTGAAACCTCAAACTCCAGTGGGTAACTGGGGATACCATTTTATGTCGATAGAGGTTAACTGTCTATTTGTTCTATCGTCATATAATCTTTGTAAACCGTTCGCTGAACACGTGACCTTTGTCGTCTTTTCCTCACCTTAAACGACCTCTTTCATATACGTTTCTAGAACGTAGTGTCAGAACCGTGGGTAACGACCGAGCTGTCGAACAGAATCATACCCTAGACGATACTCGTTTGGTCATAACCTCGGGAATGAGGGAAAAAAACTTTTCGATGAAGTCAGACCTTTTGTAATTTCTTCGTTCCATTAAGATTCCCTTTCTCCTTTTTCGTCTTACTGAAGTTCAGTCGTGACACAGACTCTGGACTAGAAATATTCGTGTAATATTTTGTAGTTACGGTTTTGACTGATTTACCTTTTTACACCATGAATACCATATTTGAGAAGAGCACGTGCATTTCTGTAAGTTGATAACAAGGAAAAAACCCATCGTTAACCATTCAATATCACTCTATTCTACATATCGTCATCCTTTTTAGGTCTTTACCCAGGAGTTACTGAATACCCTTTTTTAGTAAATGTGTTCCAAAATTAATGACGGACTTTAGTACAATAAATGAACTAAAAAATTTTCTACAAACCAAACTTGCCTCGTCTTCTTTGGGTAAAAAGAGACCTTATATTCAAATTACTCCCGTCTTACCAAAGTTAAAGGGTTAATCCTCTAAACTCTGATTAAAACCTGTCAAATAAATTTTAATTTTGATCGTTAAATAGTGTAGAAAAGTTTTTGTTACGTCCCATGAAGCGTATGTGACAGAGTAGATTAGGAGAGTATTCTTATATCAATCCGTCCGTGACAATAGTATAGTAAAATGTACTCCTTTGCCTTAGAACATTTTATTGTGTCGAATTTAAGAGTTTTAGTTCTGAGTTTAGGTTCTAAGATTTGAGACTTAAAAGAAAGTGAAGTAACACGTTTAAGTCATGTGGGGAAGTGAACGTCTTTCAGTACTAAGGATATTAAAAGACCTTCCACGTCCCGGTAACAGAATGTGTGTCCCAACAACATTGGTTTGAGGGTGTACCATAGACCGAAGGGAGGTGTCGTCTCTATGTACGTCCCGTTACCGTCATTTCAACGAACGTGACCTCGGGTAAAATAGATTGTCAACATGAAAAATCCTTCAAACAAGAATTTGTGTCACTTTACATGGTCGACTAAAGTAGATCAGGACGAAAGACCCAGTCAAACTGGTTGCGAGTGGATGGGAAGGTGTAGTGGTAGGTATTTTAGGAACTTCTGTTATGATTCAGGGAAGAGGGGAAACTCGGAAAAGACCCTCTTATATGAAACAAGAGATCGAGAAAAATGTGTACGATATTAAAAAGTGTATGAAGGAAAAAGAACGATAAGAGAAATAAAACGAACAAAGGGTCAAAGAGAAATTTTTAGATTATAGATTTCAAATCAGTTGATGAGTCTACACAGGACTGGTCATTTTTGCTACTACCTAAAAAAAAAAAGACGGTTCTAAAACTTTGAACTGAAAATAATTACACCGGGTCCAAATGTGCAACTAAAAAATAATTTAAATCCCAAGTCACTTTTGGAGTCCAGACAAAAAGTTCACTTTATAATGGTTCAAAGGTTTGTGAATAGTAAATTGTTATAGAGAACCCGAAGACCATAAAACCAGTGAACTCTATGAAGACTTAAGACCAAAACGGTTGGGTGGGAGGGTTTGATTCCTTAAAATATAAACGAGGTATAAACTATTCGACAACAGTTACGGAAATAGAATCAAAAACTATTGTTTCAACTTGTCTTCACTCTGTCCCAGTCCCGTAAGACTGTGGTACTCTTCGGACCTCTCAATTCATTGTGACTCGAGAAGAGACCATGAAAAGAGGTTTACAGAAATACTTCTGTAGTTCTCACTACCTTTAGTTAATTACAAGTAACGAGAATCGAGAGTAACAGTGGAAATAGTTAATGGAACTTGAAGTCGAACACGGTCAAAAATAATATCTGATATTCATGGATTGTCTCCTGACTGTGTCTCATCCGTAATTTATAAACGTAGAAACTAATAAGAATAAAAGATAAATAGAGGACGACATTATTCTCTACCATACAACCACTGATAGGATCTGAAGTGGTAAGTATGAAATTTATCTTCAAAGGTTTTAACTTGAGTAATAGAAGGAAAACTAGGGAAAGACGAAAAACCAGTAGGACCAAATATTGGAGTGTAAGAGAGACAGTCAGTCTAAGATTGGGAACGGTAGTAAAATCTGACGAAAGATAAAGAGTGTTGAGGGGTCGTCAACTTGAGGAGTTAAATAAAGGTTAGTAGGGGGTCCGACTTAGAAATGAGAATTACGGAAATAGAACGAATCAAGATTTAAAGGAAAGAAACCCTAGTACCGTTTTATCGAGAATAGATGTGACTGTAGAGAAAGATGAGATAAGGGGTGACGAAGAAGGATTCCTGTACGACTACAGTACGATATTTGTGTCGGGTATCACTAAAGGGCAGTTACATAAGGAAAAATATGACTGGGAGTACCAGGGACACTGGGCTCATCTCGGACGGAAAGATCAGCGGAAGGGGTGGTGAGGGAGGTGGACGGAAAATAATAGATAGGAGACGCCATGAAAGAGTCAAGATACCGGAAACAGTAAAAAAGGAGAAACAACTTACTGAAAAGTGAGAGTATTTCCAAAGTACGTTCTGTGCTATGAACCAAAATTTGTACTTAAACGTGTTCACTTACAAATAAATAAAATATAAATAATACCGGACTCCGTAATACCGTATCTCGAACCCTCGTGTCGGAAGTCTTAGTCTGGACTAAGATGGCCCGTCTCTTTGACTAAACATCAAGACGGGTACCAACTTAGGTCGGGAGTCGGACGGACTTGTCCCTTGGATCAATCTCATGGTCCCTTCGGTACATGGGATAAGATATCTGGGTGAGTGTCACCACGAACTCGTCTCTCACTTCGATCATCAGGAAAGAGGGGTAAACGTCCTGTTTTACTCACCAGGGTAGTCCTGTCCTTTACATCACACGAAAGCCACACGTCAACACTAAACTCAGGTGTTTGTACTCGGAAAGACCGGAACCCCTACAAAGACGACGTAGTACGTCCGAGTCGAGACGGATGACGACTGGTATCACGGGTCAAGACTAGTAACCACTTCGGACTGGTCTCTCAGACCTGTTGTCAACTTGGGTGGGATGTCGAAACGAATCCGTCCCTCGATTCGGTGGTCAGAGAATGTCGACAAAGGTCGATCACGGTGAGGGTCGGGTACAGTCTTGAATCCGTCTCCGGAGTGGGTTTTGGTCTCGGACACTATCACTCGAGTCACAGGAAAGGTTCCCGTCCCGGATGACTGGAAATCTTAGGTTTCGACTCGACTGACCATTTCTTGACTGAGACGGTTTCGTTCGGACATTTCAGACCTTCTCCTCTGACGAACGAGTTTCCGCGTCTATAGTTACATTCCTTCGTTCCTAAACTTCAGTATGACTCACATGAATGTTACCACACACGAACACACGAGTCGACACAGACTGAGAAACGATGGGGTACCTGATATATATCAGACGGTCCAAGGAGACAGGTTCCCCTAATAGGGTCGTTTGTGACCTTACTCAACGAAAAAGGAGGAAGTCCCTAGAAGGACTGAACTCCTAGTTTGGGTAGAGAACGTCGAGGCAGAAACCGTCCATTTAAGAAATTGTGACTCAGTGGAGTGGACTCTTCGAATAAATGTCTCCGTACTTTGACCTTAAGTTACTGTCCTTCTTTCGATCTACCAAGTATTTAGGTACTTTTAATCTATCGTGAGAAAACTTTTTTGGTCACCTAGTTTTTTTTTCCTTAATTTTCACCTGTATTTTCAATAGAACTCTGTTCCCTTAACCTTTGTTCTAAATGGTTTTTAATACTTTACGTCTCTTTCGACAAATTCTCCCTTAAAATCTCGAGATTTAATTATGTAATTCTTTAATCTTTATTACGACCCGACCTTCTTCGTGTTCGACCTTAGTTCTAACGGTCCTCTTTATAGTTATTGGAGTCTATACGTCTACTGTGGTGGGAATACCGTCTTTCACTTCTCCTTGAGTTTTCGGAGAACTACTTTCACTTTCTCCTCTCACTTTTTCAACCGAATTTCAAGTTGTAAGTCTTTTGATTCTAGTACCGTAGACCAGGGTAGTGAAGTACCCTTTATCTACCGTTTTGTCACCTTTGTCACAGTCAAGTCAAGTCAAGTCAAGTCAAGTCAGCGAGTCAGCACAGGTTGATAAACGCTGGGGTACTTAACGTCGTACGGTCCGGAGGGACAAGTAGTGGTAGAGGGTCTCAAGTGGGTCTGAGTGTAGGTAGTTCAGGCACTACGGTAGGTCGGTAGAGTAGGAGTCAACAGGGGAAGAAGAGGACGGGGGTTAGGGAGAGTCGTAGTCGGAAAATGTTACTCAGTTGAGAAAGGTACTCCACCGGTTTCATCACCTGAAAGTCGAAATCGTAGTAAGGAAGGTTTCTTTAGGGTCCCGACTAGAGGAAGTCTTACCTGACCAACCTAGAGGAACGTCAGGTTCCCTGAGAGTTCTCAGAAGAGGTTGTGGTGTGAAGTTTACGTAGTTAAGAAACCGCGAGTCGAAAGAAGTGTCAGGTTGAGAGTGTAGGTATGTACTGGTGACCTTTTTGGTATCGGAACTGATCTGCCTGTAATCAGCCGTTTCATTACAGAGACGAAAACTTATATGATAGATCCAACCAGTATTGAAAAGAAGGTTCCTCATTCGTAGAAAATTAAAGCACCGACGTTAGTGGTAGACGTCACTAAAACCTCGGGTTTTTTATCAGACTGTGACACAGGTGACAAAGGGGTAGATAAAGGGTACTTCACTACCCTGGCCTACGGTATTAGAAGCAAAACGGCCCTCTTTATAGTTATTGGAGTCTATACGTCTACTGTGGTGGGAATACCGTCTTTCACTTCTCCTCGATTTTTCGGAGAACCACTTTCACTTTCTCCTTTGTCACTAGGGGACCTCTTCCTTTACCGTTGGGTGAGACTATAAGAACGGACCTCTAAGGGTACCTGTCTCCTCGGACCGCCCGATGTCAGGTACCCCAGTGTTTCTCATCCTGTACTGACTCGTTGATTGTTCTACCCTGATCACCCACCAACACCATCCCAATAACTTTAAAAATTGTACCTGTCACACATATACAAATATGCATGTATACACGAAAATTTCTGAATCTCATATATTTCAGATATTCGTCCTTATAGTTATTACTACTATTAACGAATTTGATACTACTTTAATTTTCATAATATTATGTCCGTATAGACTATAAGTTACCCCTATGTCACATCTCTTTTATAATTGACATTTGTCTTCCTTCCTTTCCATAACAAGATCAATGGTTTAGAAATCAAAGAAATATTTAAGACTGGAGATCCAGAGACGGAACAAGGAGACAAGGGGGTAAAGAGAAAGTTTCCTAACGGACAGTAAGACCGAGGAAATTCTAACCTCGGTACGTAACGAGAGGGGATTCTGTGACTGTTTGTTAATCTATCCGATTATATCTCTTTTTCCTCCATCAGTTTAGTTATCTTAATATATACTTTCTCCTCTATGACGTTGAGTCGGACCAAGGTATCGACCTAGGTATCGAACCTAAGACCGAGGTTCGATCTTCTCCTCCAGGATGGTAGGGTGTACGTACGTTCTATAAAGGTTTATATTGGAGGTTGGTCTTGGAGTCTGAAAACCCTGGGAAATTGTAAGACCGAAACCGGTAAAAAGTCCTGGAAAAAGATAGGGTACCTGACTTTTGAGTCTATGGTGGTGGACGAGATCTCCGATGGGAAGGGGATAGACGAGTCACCTAAAGGACAAGAGTTTCGAACTTCTAACTAGATGAGGATTATCGATCAGGGTAGGGTCACCTACCTGACTACTAACTAAAGTCATGATACCATGTCACTTTTCGTCGTATCCAAACCCCTGTTTGTCTGGACTCAAACCTACCGTCCCATGAAACACTCAGGACACTTTAACCTGAAGGAAACAAAAGATAAAAAAGTAGGCAGTAACTAAGAGAGTTGTTTATAATAATTCACGTAACGATTCGAGATGTCCAAAGTACCACTTTATCTTTATTGTAAAGGGAGGTGCCTCGAGTTCTAGATCACGTTCTATGTCTCTTCACTTGCAACTTTTATATTTTACGTGACACTAGTATCTGCAAACCCTATAAGAACTCTTACGTCTTCACCCGTTAACTTGAGTCTGGACTCTACCAGTCCTCTTTTACTTCTGGGTCGACTCTCGATTTCCGTCTCATCCCTAATTGAGAATTTCCCCCTACTAATCCAACTCCGTCCCTCTTCTACCAGACCCATCTCTCTTAATGAACTTACCACTAGACCTCTGTTTTTCTTCGCGTCCTAAAAATCCTTGACCATCAGATACCTGGCGTCGTATTTCCGTCACCCCGATTGTTCGTCCCTGGATTAGTAGTTCCCGGTACGGTCGATGAACTCCCCGAATCTCATCCTTCTTAAACTTCCTTAAATTCATTCCCTCTCCCAGTCCAAAAAGAGAATCTTTATAAAGAGACCAACGTTACATCTCTTGCAAAACTTCCGTGTTCTGATCTTTGTTCCTCTTATACAATGTTCTCCAACGTCACAAGATCCGTTCTCTACTACCACCAAACTTAATCCTTTCTCCACACGCACGAGTCAGTCGAGTCAGCACAGACTGAGAAACGTTGGGGTACCTGACATCGGGTAGTCCGAGGAGACAGATATCCGAAAGGGTCCGTTCTTATGACCTCACCAAACGGTACAGAAGGAGACCCCCTTAGAAGGGTTGGATCCCTTACTTAGGTTCAGAGAACACAGAGGACGTAAATTTTCACCTAAGAAATGGTGATCACGGTGGACCCTTTGGGAAGTCTTTCGCCATCACTCTTCCTTTTCTCTCCCACTTAAGTACCTCAGTCTTAGACATTCTTGAGTCTCTTTCACTGTAAAGGTAAGAATCTCGTCAGTATGGACATCGTCCTTTATTACTAGAACGATTAAGAACTAATACAAGTCCGTGGAGACGTCCGGGTTGCTATTGCTCAGATTTACTAGACCTTAAAACTTTCAGTATTTACGTAATCCAACTCAGTCAAGTCCTGAGTCGTGTCTATAGTCTTGAAAATAACATTAATCCAATAGTTATCAACATACACGGTGACTCATACTTTATTTTTGAACACTGTATAATTTTTTATACACTTCTTTCACTTTCACAATCAGTGGGTCCCACAGGTTGAGAAAAACTGGAATGCCTGATATCGAACGATCCGAAGAGACAGGTACCCTAAAGGGGTCCATTCTTATGACCTCACCCAACGGTAAAGGAAGAGGTCCCGTAGAAGAACTAAGTCCCTAGTTTGGACCCAGAGGACGTAATATCCACCTAAGTAATGGGAGACTCGGTGGTCCTTATGGGTACAATTTGTTACCTCCTTATGTTTGATTACCAGATGTTCCGACCGTTTTTAATTTGTCACCTGTAAATCTTAATTGTGCAACACTCGTTTATGAAGAGAATACTATAGGGAAACAAGATTAATTACTAGTCAAAGAAAGGAATCTTAGAAAAAACAATTAAACATATTCCTTGTCGTGGTGGGGGGAGGGCTTTTGTAGTAGATCGTTTGTCTCACTTCAATGTAAGAAATACACGAGTCGTACATGACTATAAGGAATTTCACTACCTATTATCACATTTTTTCAAGAAAAGAAATCCAAAAACGGGTGACCTCCTTAGACACTACATATCTCACCCTATCCATAAAAGACCACAATTAAAAATAGTCGTGAGAACTTCTGTCTACCACCGTTTGACGGAAAGGTAATATCTCCTCATGTACTAATAAAAACGAATTTTGTAATAATAATTTATCAAATTTCTTATTTAAAACAAAACTCCGAGACCTTTACCTCAATTCCAAGAATGGAGTACCAACTAATTAGTACACGTACTTCTTTCACCTAATCGAAATGTACGACATTTCTCATCTTGATCATTGATGAACACCTAGGACTTCCCCGTCTCTCACAAATAAATGTTACGTAGATTGTTAGTACCAGATTCCTCCTACACTGAATACCCAAGGAAAAATAGAATAGGAACATTAGAAGTGATAAATTTGTAATTCAATAAGTTGTACGTAGTAGTGACATATAAACTGACACTCTACATGAGAAGTGTCCTCTCAAACTAGTTCCACCAACGAAGTGACTGGTTCGTTCAATGGGACCAACTCTTGACACTGACGACCAGTGACAAGGTACACGAATCCTATGTAGTCACCTGTTTCCTCTGATTTAAGAAGACGACTTCACATCCTTCTGACTGTTATTCTGTATTACCTCAATAATAACACATCACTTTTTATCTGACTGAAACGTACCGTAGTGCCTCGTCTGGAACTTTGATCGTACCCTCAATTCCACTCAGTTCACGAGGTCACCTACCGTCATACTCAGTTGTTAGTATCGTCAGACTCCGATAGACTCACCACATCACCTCATTGACTCTTCAACTATTGTGCCGTAAATATCAGATATAATAAATAACTCACGGATTGTGTACGTTCTTGGACACCGTAGGTAAAATATATCAACGTATCAAGGAATAACTTAGGTCTGAGTTTTCTCAGTTGAATTAGAGAAGAGAGAAACGAAAAAAGAGGGGTGGAACTTTTCCAAAAGAAGTCGTCAAGTCAAGAGTAGACAAGAAAACGTCCACGAACGACGAAAGAGATGGACATGTCAACAGAAACATCAACGAATCTACTACTTTCGTTTTTATGACGTAAATGTAAACAGGAAAATTAAGGTAATAAAAATTTGAGGAAACCCTTTTTGACTTGGAAGTGAAAGGTAAAATTGAAAGGGAGTAAGAATCATGTCACTTAAGAATTCACCGACGACTGAACACCTTACTTTGATTTACTTCTAGTTTCTTCTCCCTCCTCTCTTAAGAAGGGTGAATACACGGGGAGAAAAAAAATTTGTCTACTATGCGAACTGACTCCCGGATCCATGGTCCATATTCCATTGTACTTGTATTTAGTGAGGAGACCGAAACGTTTCACAGTCTCCGTAATAAGGTGATGTGCATCGTAGGACAATAATACTTTTATATGTATGTAATACAATGTGGAACAAAGTCAAGTCAAGTCAAGTCAACGAGTCAGCACAGGCTGAGAAACGTTGGGGTACTTAGCGTCGTGCGGTCCGGAGGGACAGGTAGTGGTTGAGGGTCTCAGGTGAGTCTGAGTGCAGATAGCTCAGCCACTACGGTAGGTCGGTAGAGTAGGAGACAGCAGGGAAAGAGGAGGACGGGGGTTAAGGAGGGTCGTAGTCTCAGAAAAGGTTACTCAGTTGAGAAGCGTACTCCACTGGTTTCATGACCTCACAGTCGAAATCGTAGTCAGGAAGGTTTCTTGTGGGTCCCGACTAGAGGAAGTCTTACCTGACCGACCTAGGGGAAAGTCAGGTTCCCTGAGAGTTCTCAGAAGAGGTTGTGGTGTCAAGTTTATCTTTAGACAGACAAAGTAAAAAGTACCACAACCTATTATCGGACCGTCACAAAGTGAGACCGTATTACGGAAGTTTTTAAATTTATAATTTAGTGTATCTAAACAACTTATCGACGTAGTATATATGAATTCGAGTATTTTTCTGTAATATAAAGGAAGGAAGAAACACTGAAAGGTAACAATTATTACCTTTATTAGTAGTAGAATGGTTGTCAGATAAGTGGAATGAAAGTTATGAAGGACTGAGTCATGTATCTCATTTTTAGTGACTACCCCTCTTTTAAGAGAAGTTCCCATTTTTCCTGGTTTTACTACTACTTTCTCTTTCGTACAGACTGTATCAAGAAGGAAAACACGTGATAGAGTTGACTGACAGGACAGGGGAAGTAAATTGATTAAAGAATTCAGACAAAAGAACCCAACTAAATTCTTTCTCTATTCCACAAAGTAATGGATACCGAGGTCTTCAAAGATCGAAGTCCAATCAAGAAGTAAGTAAGTAAATAAAAAGTTCGTTCGATAGAAGGATGAAAGTCCCCTCCTTTCCCGTCCCGTGACCTTGTCCCAAAAAAGGAGAACATGAGACTTCCGCTTTGGTTCGTCCTGGGACACCCTGTGGGTTCTTGTTTGGAGAGAGACAGAGGATAGAGAAGTAATCACTTTTTTCGAAATCAGAGGATCCGGAGAGAACTCAAGGTTTCCTGTTCAAGTTGGTCAATTAGTAAATGATTCTCCCTCTTTATCCTTTTTTCTCCGTTAGGTTATTCTTTTCTCTATTTTTTCGTTGTTCAGTTTGACACCTATCCCAACATTCTGGGGTAAAGAAGAACTCCTTTTGTCTATTGTTACAGACTGTATGTAAGACTTGAACAAATACACCCTTAATATAGGGTTGGTTTATTTTTGACGAGTGGAGTTTGTACGTCCGGGATCTGACTATCCTTAGTCTTCTAACTACTAGTTCTAAGGACTTTGTCGTGGGACGATGGAGTGGTGATTGGTTAGTATTTTAAGAAGTACTCGATTAGTACGTTGGATGTTGGAAGACAGAATTGTTACAGAATCTTGACCTTCGGTGACTCCTCAAGTCCAGAAAACTCACACTCGACGGACAAGAAGAACGAACCGTGTGACGTTATTTGTGACATGAAAGAAAGTGGGTCACAGTCATCCAACCGAAGCGGCATACAGTCTACTCGTCTATACTCAAGTTGAACCTTTGTTCCAGAGAAATAAACACAATAAAATTGAGGTTTCCCTTTAATAAGAGAAAAGTTGTACTATTTGTACTTAAGATTTTAAGAGATGAGCTGTCTATCGAAACCGGTAAGATAGGATAAACTTTTTCAGGGGACACAATAAGATCAATCGACTAGGTTTAATGTCTTGTTACTTATATTTGAAGGATACTGTAAAGACTGTCATCCAGGATCCGACGGGAACACGACTACTCGGTCTTTCACAGAGACCTCAAAAAAAAAAAAAAAGGTTTTGACAAAAATCAATTAAATTCTCTTTCTTTTTGTAAACTTCGTTATTTATATACAACTGACCCGTAGTATCATATACTGGGATTCAGTGAATTTATAAAAAAGTAGTGACAGACATGTAACCCTTACTGGTGAGACGTGTTGAGATACCTTTCGATATTATATGACTAATTAGTTTCATTTGTTTAGTTTACGAAAAGTAGATGTTATTTGTTATCTCGGTACACGAGTGAGAGGAGACAGGTAAACTATACACCAAGAACAATCATCCAGGGATCTACGTCATTGATAGTCCGACCAAGTGCTCCTTGTTTAGAGTACTTATTCATCTGAGTTTCATTAAAAAGTTTACAATAAATTTTACAAATCAATTGTTTTCCCTAGGTAAACTTTTATTTTGTCTTTTTACAAAACCGAATCTGATTTGTTTCTGACTACTTGAACATTTATTTACAATGGTAAAGTAATGTAGAACAGGATTTGTGGGTGGTGGTAAAAGAAGAAATATACTTACTGATGAAGCTTCTAAGAAAATTTTAAGTCTAACCTGTGAAAGAAAGGATGTTAAGTCATAAAGTTTCCTACGTATATCATAATAAAAGTCCCATCTCTTCGTCCTCGTTCCTTGACTTCGTAAAAGAACCGGTAGTAAATCTTTATTAGTATCAATAGAAGTGGAGGTAAAAAGTGGATCGAGAAGTCTTCGATGACAAATAAGTAAGTAACTGTTATTCACTCATGTCTATGTCGGACTACTCCGACGATATCGTTTTATGGTATCTGACCCTGAATTTGTATTTTGTCAATAAAGAGTGTTAAGATCTCTTACTCTTTAGGTTCTAGTTCCATGGTCGGATAATCTCAGGACCATTCCTGAGAAAAGGACCGAATGTCTGTCGTAAGAAGAACAACACGGGAGTCTACCACCTCTCTTCCTTCTCCTCTCTCCCTTCGTCCTTTGACTACAGAGTAGAAGAATATTTCTGGGATTAGGATAGTCTCCTGGGGTGGGAGTACTGGAGTATATTTGGATTTGATGTAGGGTTTCCAGGATGAAGGTTTTTGGTAAAGTAATCCCCAATTCCTAAGTTAATATACTTAAAACCCTCCTGTGTTTGTACAGTAATGTTTTACAAATGACTCGTGAGTGATCTACGACTTACAACACGTTTCAGATCATGAGTCTCTACTTGTCCACGGGGACGAATTCTCAAATCACCCTTTATATTATTTGTTGTCTTCTATCTCCTATACACTTCACGTTTACCGAAATTTTTGTCCGTCCTTACCCTATCATGGATTGGGTGAGACATATGTTTAAATAGACAATAAAGTTAGAGTAAAGTAAATATTTTTGTATTATTTTGATAATGATAAACGTCTACTTTACTTTAATGTATATCTTTTGGAATTTCTGGGGTAGTTTTTGACAATCTTTATTATTTATTTAAGTCATTTCACCGTCCGATGTTCTAGTTATGTGTTTTTAGACAGCACAAAGGTATTTGATTGTTTGGAAGTCTTTCTCTTTAGTTCTTTTGTTAGGGTAAATATTGTCGTAAGTTTTTTATGGATCTTTATAAAATTGGTTTCACCACTTTGTGAACGTATAACTTTTGATGTTCTGTAATTACTAATTTTAATTCGTTTTATGTTCAGTTATCTATAAGGTAAGAGTGTCTAACCTTCTTAGTTACAACAATTGTACAAGTTACATGAGTTTGGTAGATGTCTAAGTTACGTTAGAGGTAGTTTCACGATTACTGTGAAGTCTCTTCATCTTAAAATTTTTTAATATTTTAGACGTAAACCTGTCGTTCCTATAGTTTGGTCAGTTAGGATTTCCTTTAGTTGGGACTTATAAGTAACCTTTCCCACCACGACTTCGACTTCGAGGTTATGAAACCGGTGGACTACGTATCTTGGTTGATAACCTTTTCTGGGACTACGACCCTTTCCAACTCTCGTTCTCCTCTTTCCCCACTGTCTCCTGATGTGCCAACCTGCCGTAGTGACTGAATTACCTGTACTCAAACTCGTTTGAGACCCTCTACCACTTCCTGTCCCTTCGGACCGTACGACGTCCGGTAACCCAACGTTTCTCAGTCTGTACTGAATCACTGGTTTTTTGTTGTTACTTTGGTCTATTCTGGGACTTCTCGACTTCGTCAAAACTCTTTCTTCTAAGTACCGTAGTACGCAATGCTAAAATTTGATATAATGTTATTGGAGTCTATACGTCTACTGTGGTGGGAATACCGTCTTTCACTTCTCCTTGATTTTTCGGAGAACTACTTTCACTTTCTCCTCTCACTTTTTCAACCGGATTTCGAGTTGTAAGTCTTTTGCTTCTAGTACCGTAGACCAGGGTAGTGAAGTACCTTTATCTATCCCTTTGTCACCTTTGTCACAGTCTGAAATTAAACCCCCCGAGGTTTTAGTGACGTCTGCCACTGACGTCGGTACTTTAATTTTCTGCGAATGAGGAACCTTCCTTTGAATTCTGATTGGATCTATTGTATAAGTTTTCGTCTCTGTAATGAAACGGTTGCTTACAGGTAGATCAGTTCCGATACCAAAAAGGTCATCAGTACATACCTACACTCTCAACCTGACACTTCTTTCGACTCGTGACTTCTTAACTACGAAAACTTGACACCACAACCTCTTCTGAGAACTCTCAGGGAACCTGACGTTCCTCTAGGTTGGTCAGGTAAGATTTCCTCTAGTCAGGACCCACATGAAACCTTCCTAACTACGATTTCGACTGTGAGGTCATGAACCGGAGGAGTACACTTCTCAACTGAGTAACCTTTACTGAGACAACGACCCCCCCTAACCCCCGTCCTCCTCTTCCCCTACTGTCTCCTACTATGTCGACCTACCGTAGTGACTGAGCTACCTACACTTAGACTCACTTGAGGCCCTCAACCACAACCTATCCCTCCGGACCGTACGACACTAAGTACCCCAGCGTTTCTCTGCCTGTACTGACTCACTGACTTGACTTGACTTGACTATCGTTAAGATTCTCGGTTGAGTAATCTTTTCTGACTACGACCCTTTCTAACTTCCGTTCTCCTCTTCGCCTACTGTCTCCTACTCTACCAACCTACCGTAGTGGTTAAGTTACCTGTACTCAAACTCGTTCGAGACCATCCACCACTTCCTGTCCCTTCGGACCGTACGACGTCAGCTACCCCAAAGCTTATCAGTCTGTGTTGACTCGCCGACTTGTTGTATCTTTAAGTTTGTCATATCCTGACCGTATTGTGTCTGTATCTCTAGTCATCTTGTCTTATCTCTCGGGTCTTTATTTAGTTGGGTATAAACCAGTTAATTAAATACCGTTTCCTCAGTTATTATTCGTCATAACCCTTTTAACCTGTCGGTGTACGTTTCCTTATTTTGACCTGGTAAGATGCGGTATGGATTTGTAATTGAGTTCCACCTAATTTCTGAACTCTCGTTTTGTACTTTGGAAATTTAAAGAGTTTCCTTTTCCTTCGTCATTTGAGGAACTACATCCAAAACTATAAACTTAGACTGTGTTTTCTTGTCGTTTTCGTTTACTCACCTTGATGTGGTTTAATATTAGAAGACGTGTCACTTCCCTTGGTAGTTGTTTTACTTTTTTTTATAAAAAGTAGTTACTTTTATTTTATATATTATATATAATATATAAGTTAAGTTATGTATATAAGTTAATTATTTAACTTATTTTATAAGATATGTATAGTCAAGTCAAGTCTACGAGTCGACACAGACGTAGAAACACTGGGGTATCTGACGTCGGTCCGGAGGGACAGGTAGTGGTTGAGGACTTCGAATGAGTTTGAGTACAGATAACTCAGCCAATACTGCAGTTTGGTAGAGTAGGAGATAGTAGGAGAAGAAGAGGACAGAACTGAGACAGGGTCGTAGTCCCAGAAAAGTTTACTCAGTCGGAAAGTGTAGTACCCCGGTTTCATGATCTCAAAATCGAAGTCGTAGTCAGGAAGGTTACTTATAAGTCCTGACTAAAGGAAATCCTACCTGACCAACTTAGAGGAACGTCAGGTTCCCTGAGAGTTCTCAGAAGAGGTTGTGGTGTCAAGTTTTCGTAGTTAAGAAGCAACGAGTCGAAATAAATATCAGGTTGAAAGTGTGGATATGTACTGGTGACCTTTTTGGTATCGAAACTGATCTGTCTGGAAATAACCGTTTCATTACAGAGACGAAAAATTATTCGATAGATCCCAACAGTATTGAAAGGAAGGTTCCTCGTTCATAGAATTAAAGTACCGACGTTAGTGGTAGACGTCACTAAAACCTCGGGGGGTTTTATTTCAGGCAGTAACAAAGGTGACGAAGGGGAAGATAAACGGTACTTCACTACCTTGGTCTACGGTACTAGAATCAAAAGACTTCAACTCAAAATTCGGTTGAAAAAGTGAGAGGAGAAAGTGAAAGTAGTTCTCCGAGAAATCAAGAAGAAGTGAAAGACGGTATTCCCACCACAGTAGACACATAGACTCCAATAACTATAAAGAGGTTCGTTAGAACTAAGGTCGAACACGAAGTAGGTCAGGTCGTAAAGAGTACTACATGAGACGTATATTCAATTTATTCGTCACACTTTTATATGTCGGAACTGCATGAGGAAAAGGTTTGGTCAGACAACAAGGGACAGGGTCAAGATTGACAACGAAGAACTGGACGTATGTCTAAAGAGTCTTCCGTCCAGTCCACCAGACCATAAGGGTAGAGAACTTCTTAAAGGGTGTCAACCAACACTAGGTGTGTCAGTTTCCGAAACCGTATCAGTTATTTCGTCTGCATGTACAAAAATACCTTGAGAGAACGAAAAAGTTACTAGGTTGTCTATAACCGTTGAACTAGAGACTAATAAGACGGAAAAGATTTAGGTCTAACTTGTAGATCTTCAAATACCAAGTACATTACGACTTCGGACCGAACCTCTAAAAACTCGTAATGAAACGATGGAACACTCTACTCATGTTACCATGTCATCAGATCGTAAGAAACCGTAACGGAAAGAAACCCTAACCTTACTTTGGACTGGAAAAGGTCAGGACACCGGTGACGACGGAAAAGGGTTAAAAGACCGTATAACTCACGTCGTAAAAGTGTCGTATTAGAAAATCCTAAACTTTATCGAGTTGTCCCTAAGGTAGTGGAGGTGATCGAAACAAACATCACTACGAAAGATTCCGGGTGACCTGAAATGTAAGGTCTTACAGACCGAGATCCACTCACTAGTAGCACTAATAGACCTAACACTTCTAGAAAAAACATATCTAGAAACCTAAGAACGGTGGAGAAAAATTATAGAAGACGAAGACAATCCAGGTATATATATTAAAGACAGGAAATAACACGGGTAGAAACGTACTTTACAAGGGAACCATAGAGACTAAAAGAACTTCTCTAGATATGAGAAAAGGTAAGATAACAAAAGGAGATAAAGAAACTAGTGACTCCTTCCGAAAGAATAGAGAGGTACGAGAAGAAACCTTGAGACGTAAGTTTACTCACATAGAAAGGAAAAGAAGAAACGGAAAGTGAAGAGAAGAAAAGTGTCGATAAACATTCCGGAGGAGTCTGTTGGTAAAACGGGAAAACGTAAAGAAATAGAACCCCTACCCGAATTAGGGACGGAGGACATGTTACAGTTCTTAGAGACAAGTATCAAGAAGTCCGTGAGATAGTCTAGATTAAGGAACTTAGATAAACAGTGACGATCACATATCAGTCCCTAAACTAAATCCAGTATGATTTACCGGATCACCAAAAGGGATGAAAGAAGTTAAATTCAGACTTAAACCGTTATTCATCAAGTACTAGACTCGGTATTAGTCGAGGGTCAGAACAAAAAAGACTGTCATATCTCGAAGAGGTAGAAACCGACGTTTGTTATATTAGTTAGACTAAAACCACATCTGGTAGACCCTTACAGGTACACATCAGAAAAGGGTACAACAACCTTCTCGGATAAACGGTAGTGGTCACGCAAGAGAACCGTTTTGACAATCGGAACCAGCACGAAGTAAGATATGAGGTTCCGGTTTAAACG
Organism: Capra ibex; assembly: GCA_006410555.1. NCBI lineage: Eukaryota > Metazoa > Chordata > Mammalia > Artiodactyla > Bovidae > Capra > Capra ibex. The sequence continues at coordinate 32,084,299 of SJYO01049755.1, read as the reverse complement.
GGTAATGAGGTCCATAAAGAACTGAAGGATGAAAACGTAAGATCAGGGGATATTACTTTTTCACCACGACCTCGTCACCGACGTACCGCAACCTCGTTGAAACTCCTCTAAGGGGTACAGGTTCCCGTCTCTTCGGGGTCGTTCTACCATCCGTGACCTCACCGTCGACGAACAACGACCTCACTGAAACTCCTCTATGGGGTGTAGGTTCCCGTTTCCTCTTCGGGGTCGTTCTACCATCCTCCACCCTTTTTCGTAAATCTTAGTTTGGGGTATGGGTGGTCACTCCGAGTCTCCCGAGTATGTATGGAATACGTGTGGTCCTGAGTCTCTGGGGTGTCTCTGGTTCTGTCTTGACACAGACCCACAGAGGACTCCTCCATGCACAGTCGTCACCTGACGACGTCCCCGTCCCCGAGACCCATGTCATCTGGACCCATACCGTATTCGGGAGAACCTCCTCTAACGGTAATTGGGTGGCATCTCGGTGGTCTTGAATGTGTCCTGGCCCCTTTTTCTGAGACCCTCCCGGGTTTATCTTGGAACACACGTGGTCCTGGGTCCTCTTTCCTCGTCACTCGGGTGTTCTCTGACTGAGTCTGAACGGGCACTCACAGGTCCTCAGAAGTCACCTCCGCACCCAACCACCACCGGACGACGTCCCGACTCCCGTGACTCACGTCGTCACGTACATACCCTGGAAAACTTCCTCCCCTGGTAGTAGAAGTGATGGAGTGGTATCACAAGCCGGAGTCCAGTTTATTGTCCCTCCCTTGTGTCGGGACGGGAAATTGTCTTTTAACCTAATTTTTAAATGACTAGCCCCGCCAGGATTCTACCGCCTCCTTATCCTGCCCTTCTGGTTAAAGAGGGAGTGTTTAAGGAGTTTTCTTGTAAAGTTGCGACTCGTTTGAGGTGTTTTGTTGAAGACATCCGACCGTCTCCTGTAGTCCGTTGGTCTTTTCGTCTGGTAACAGAAGTTTTTGTCTAAAAATTAGAAACGAGAAACCAAAAACAACAGTTAAAACATGTAAATTTTTGGGTTTGATGTGATGGGTTAAAATGGACTCTCGCTCTAATGACCTAACTGGTGAGAGAGGAGGAAACCTGAGAGGAAAAAGAGGTGGTCCACCGGAGACAGAGAAAAGAGGGGGTAGAGAAGAGATAGGTTGAGACACTTAGAGACACACAAGGTCTGCCACCTCTTGTGGATTCCTTGAGCAATGACCGTCCTAAACAGAGAGAGGAAGAGTAAGGAGAGAGAATAGGAGGATCGGTGGAGACAGATGAAGGAGGGAGCGGAGAAGGGACATATTGAGGCATTTATGGAGACTCGCCAGGTCTGATACCTTGCGTGTATTCCTTCATTGATGACCGATCGAACGAGAGAGGAGAAAACTAGAGTGGCGTAGAGTAAGGTCAGTGAAGATTGATGGGGGAGGGAGAAGAGAAGAGGAACATTGAGTCACTTGGAGAGACTCACAGGGAGTTACACCTCTTTGAAAAGTAGAAATTGGATCTACAAAATAGTAGCCACGACATATCTACCTCTTCAGATCTCCGATGACATTTTTAGTTTGACTTTTGGTCTTCGTCCTCCGAATTCAGGTTTCGGACTTTTGTAGTCTCTTGAGGTCTTAAGTCCCTTGTAATTCGTTATCTTCGAGTAGTTTACGGAGGTATGGATGTGACTTTGGTTCGAGGTGGGTTCCTGGTTGTTCAAGGTCTTGTTCTGTATGGTGTGTTTAAGAGGTCGTTGTTTCCTTGTGTGGGGACTCGAAGTTATATGTCCGTCGAGTTTCAATAGGGGTTTGGAAACTGAAGAGTATTGGGTAATGACCAGTGAGGAGACGTGAGGTCTCTCTTCTTTGGGTCGAGGTGGGTGGTTTTGAGGTTGTGTTCGGAGGGATTGGTCCTTTGGATCTGTTCGGTGACTATGTTGGGGTGGGTGTCACTCCTTCGAGGTACTATTTCTCTTGAGGTGTTTAATGGTCTTATAATTTTCCGGTGGGGTTTGTGTCGTTATATTGGTTCTACTTCTCTGTCTCCTTATGAGTCGTCCATTTCCTTGTCCTCTCAACGTGTGGTTTGGATTGTTTTCTCCTTCTCCATCCCTTGGATGGACTCTTTCTTAAGGTTTATAACTATCACTTTTACTAGGTTTTAGAACTTTATTTTTACCTTAGTGTCTATTTATCGGATCTCTGTTCCTAACTCTTCTACGTTCTTTCTAAATTGTTCCTGGATCTTCTTTATTTTTTCTCAGTTATATATTACTTATTGCGTTATTTACTCTAGTCTTTATAAGACCTCCGTTGTTTATCGTCTTATTGCCTCCGTCTTCTATCCTAATCACTCTATCTTCTATCTTACCATCTTTATTTACTTAGTCTCTCCTTAGTGCTTTTTGCTTAATTTTCTTTACTCCTGTTAGAGTCTCGGGAGGTTCTACTATAATTTGTGAGGTAGTAAGCTTAATATCCTCAGGGTCTTCTTCTTCTGTTTTTCTTTCTGGTACTCTTTTAGGAACTCCTCTATTATCAACTTTTGAAGGGATTTTACCCCTTCCTTTATTAGTGGGTTCAGGTTCTTTGGGTCTCTCAAGGTTTATCCTATTTGGGTTCCACTTTGTGGGGTTCTGTGTATAATTAGTTTAATTGTTTCTAGTTTGTGTTTCTTGTTTATAATTTTCGTCGTTCCCTTTTTGTTGTTTATTGTGTGTTCCCCTAAGGGTATTCCTATTGTCGACTAGAAAGTTATCTTTGAGAAGTCCGGTCCTCCCTTACCGTCCTGTATGAATTTCACTACTTTCTGTTATTGGATGTCGGGTCTGATGACATGGGTCGTTCCTAGAGTAAGTTTATGCTTCCTCTTTAGTTTTCGAAATGTCTGTTCGTTTTCGACTCTCTTAAGTCGTGGTGGTTTGGTCGAGAGGTTGTTTACGATTTCCTATAAGAGATCTGTCCTTTGTGTTTTTCCCACATATTTGGACTTGGGTTTTGTTATTTCCTTTACCATTACCCTAGCATGAATAGTTATTAATGGAATTTACATTTACCCAACTTACGGGGTTAGTTTTCCGTTTCTGACCGGTTTACCTATGTTTTTGTTCTGGGGAGATATACGACGAATGTTCTCTGGGTGGAGTTTTGTTCCCTGTGTATGTCTGACTTTCACTTCCCGACCTTTTTCTATATGGTACGTTTATCTCTGGTTTTCTTTCGTCCTCACCGTTATGAGTATAGGCTATTTTATCTGAAATTTTGTTTCCGACACTTTTCTCTGTTTCTTCCGGTGATGTATTACTAGTTTCCTTGTTAGGTTCTTCTTCTATATTGTTAATATTTATATATACGTGGGTTATATCCTCGTGGCGTTATACATTCTGTTTACGATTGTTCATACTTTCCCCTTTAGTTGTTATTGTGTTATTATCACCCTCTGAAATTATGGGGTGAGTGTGGATACCTGTCTAGTTGATTTGTCTTTTAATTGTTTCTTTGCGTTTGAAATTTACTATGTAATCTAGTCAATCTGGATTAACTATAGATATCCTGTAAAGTGGGGTTTTGTTACTTAAAGTGAAAAAAAAGTTCACGAGTACCTTGGAAGAGGTCCTATCTAGTGTAGGACCCGGTATTTAGATTTGAACTATTTAAGTTTTTTTAGCTTTAGTAAGGTTCGTAGAAAAGACTGGTATTACGTAATTCTAATCTAGAGTTAATGTCCTCTTTTTGATAATTTTTAAGGTTGTATACCTCCAACTTGTTGTGTGAAGACTTATTGGTTGTTTAGTGTCTTCTTTAGTTTTTTCTTTAGTTTTATACGTATCTTTGATTACTTTTACTTTTGTGTTGTTGGGTTTTGGACACCCTGTGATATTTTCGTCACGATTCTCCTTTCAAGTATCGTTATGTCCGTATGGAGTTCTTTGTTCTTTTTTCAGTTTATTTATTGGATTGAGATGTTGATTTCGTTGATCTTTTCCTTCTTAACCTCTTGGGGTCTCAATCATCTTCCTTTCTTTAGAATTTTTAATCCCGTCTTTATTTACGTTTTCTTTGTTTTCTCTGGTATCGTTTTTAGTTGTTTCGGTTTTCGACCAAGAAACTTTCCTATTTATTTTAACTGTTTGGTAATCGGTCTGAGTAGTTCTTCGTTTCTCTCTTTTTAGTTTAGTTATTTTAATCTTTACTTTTACCTCTCTAGTGTTGTCTGTTGTGTCTTTATGTTTCCTAGTATTCTCTGATGATAGTCGTCAACATACGGTTATTTTACCTGTTGCACCTTCTTTACCTGTTTAAGAATCTTTTCATGTTAAAAGGTTTTGACTTGGTCCTTCTTTATCTTTTAGAATTGTCTGGGTAGTGTTCGTGCCTTTAACTTTGACATTAGTCTTTAGAAGGTCGTTTGTTTTCGGGTCCAGGTCTGCCGAAGTGTCGACTTAAGATGGTTTTTAAAGCTCTTCTCGATTGTGGATAGAATGAGTTTGAGGTCTTTTAACGTCTCCTTCCATTTGATGGTTTGAGTAAGATACTCCGGTGGTAATGGGATTATGGTTTTGGACTGTTTCTATGATGTTTTTATCTTTTGATGTCCGGTTAGAGTGACTACTTGTATCTACGTTTTTAGGAGTTGTTTTAAGATCGTTAGTCTTAGGTTGTTGTGTAATTTTTCTAGTATGTGGTACTGGTTCACCCGAAATAGGGTCCCTACGTTCCTAAGAAGTTATAGGTGTTTAGTTAGTTACATTAAGTGGTGTAATTGTTTAACTTTTTATTTTCGGTATACTAATAGGGTTATCTACGTCTCTTCCGTAAACTGTTTTAAGTAGTATGTAAATACTATTTTTGAGAGGTCTTTCGTCCTTATCTTCCTTGTATGGAGTTGTATTATTTTCGATATATACTGTTTGGGTGTCGTTTGTAATAGGAGTTACCACTTTTTAACTTTCGTAAAGGGGATTTCAGTCCTTGTTCTGTTCCCACAGGTGAAAGTGGCGATGATAAGTTGTATCAAGACCTTCAAAACCGGTGTCGTTAGTCTCGTCTTTTTCTTTATTTTCCTTAGGTTTAACCTTTTCTTCTTCATTTTGATAGTGACAAACGTCTACTGTACTAGGAGATGTATCTCTTGGGATTTCTGAGGTGGTCTTTTAATGATCTCGATTAGTTACTTATATCATTTCAACGTCCTATATTTTAGTTGTGAGTCTTTAGGGAACGTAAGGACATGTGATTATTACTCTTTCATCTTTTTCTTTAATTCCTTTGTTAAGGTAAGTGGTAACGTTGCTTTTCTTATTTTATGAATCCTTATATAGATGGATTTCTTTGATTTCTGGATATATATCTTTTGATATTTTGTGACTACTTTCTTTAGTTTCTCCTGTGATTATCTACCTCTTTATATGGTACAAGTACCTAGCCTTCTTAGTTATATCACTTTTACTCATATGATGGGTTTCGTTAAATGTTTAAGTTACGTTAGGGATAGTTCGATAGTCGGTATAAAAAGTGTCTTGATCCTGTTTATTAAAGTTCTAAACATACCTTTATGTTTTTTGGAACTTATCGGTTTCGTTAGAACTCTTTCTTCTTACCTTGACCTCCTTAGTTGAACGGACTGAAGTCCGAGATGATGTTTCGGTGTCAGTAGTTCTGTCATACCATGACCGTGTTTCTGTCTGTATATCTAGTTACCTTGTTTTATCTTTCGGGTCTCTATTTAGGTGTGTGTATACCTGTGGAATAGAAACTGTTTCCTCCGTTCTTATATGTTACCTCATTTCTGTTAGAGAAATTGTTCACCACGACCCTTTTGACCAGTTGGTGAACATTTTCTTACTTTGACCTAGTGAAAGATTGTGGTGTGTGTTTTTATTTGAGTTTTACCTAATTTCTAGATTTACATTCTGGCTTTGATATTTTGCGGATCTCCTCTTATATCCGTTTTGTGAGAGGCTGTATTTAGTGTCGTCCTAGGAGATACTAGGTGGAGGGTCTTAAGACCTTTATTTTCGTTTTTTATTTGTTTACCCTAGATTAATTTTAATTTTCGAAGACGTGTTGTTTCCTTTTATATTCGTTCCACTTTTCTGTCGGAAGACTTACCCTCTTTTATTATCGTTTACTTCGTTGACTGTTTGTTGATTAGGGTTTTTATATATTCGTTGAATACGTCGAGTTAAGGTCTTTTTATTTAGTGGGCTAGTTTTTACCCGGTTTCTTGATTTATCTGTAAAGAGGCTTCTTCTGTATGCCTACCGATTGTTTGTGTACTTTTCTACGAGTTGTAGTGAGTAATTAATCTCTTTACGTTTAGTTTTGGTGTTACTCCATGGTGAAGTGTGGTCAGTCTTACCGACGCTAGGTTTTTAGACGTTCGTTATTTACGACCTCTCCCACACCTCTTTTCCCTTGGGAGGATGTGACAACCACCCTTACGTTTGATCATGTCGGTGAAACCCCTTGTCACACCTCTAAGGAATTTTTTAACGTTTATCTTGACGGAATACTGGGTCGTTAGGGTGAAGACCCGTATGTGTGGCTCCTTTGGTCTTAACTTTCTCTGTGTACATGGGGTTACAAGTAGCGTCGTGACAAATATTATCGGTGTTGTACCTTTGTTGGATCTACAGGTAGTCGTCTACTTACCTATTCTTTCGACACCATGTATATGTGTTACCTCATAATGAGTCGGTAATTTTTCTTAAGTAAANTGAGTCGGTAATTTTTCTTATGTAAACTTAGTCAAGACTACTCTACCTACTTTGACCTCGGCTAATATGTCTCTCTTCATTCGGTCTTTCTTTTCGTGGTTATGTCATATGATTGTGTATATATACCTTAAATCTTTCTACCGTTACTGCTGGGACATACGTTCTGTCGTTTCCTCTGTGTCTACACATATTACCTGAAAACCTGAGTCTCCCTCTCCCTCTCCCACCCTACTAAACCCTCTTACCGTAACTTTGTACATATGATAGTACATTCTTAGCTTAGCGGTCAGATGCAGGCTGCGTCCTATGTCGTACGAACCTCGACCACGTGCCACACCTGGGTCTCTCTACAATACCCCTCCCTCCACCCTCCCCCCAAGTACAAACCCAAAAATTCTTGTTATTTTTTAAATTTTTTTGGTATAGTTCCTATTAGAACATGAAATGTTTTAATAAAGTGGTTATAAATTATTATATAAAGATTTTTACATTTTTTTTTTTTTTTAATGACTCGTACCGGGACGGGTAGTCTTATTCTGGGAGTCAGAGAGGGTAGTCCTTCGAAGGTATTCGGAGAATAGGAAGAGGTGGTCTCCCGTCTGTCTGACTTCGACTGACACCGAGTCTAGTACTTGAGGAATAATGGTTTAAGTCTGAATTTAACTTCTTTCACTTTCACTTCAGTGAGTCAGCACAGGCTAAGAAACACTGGGGCACCTGACATCGGATGGTTCGAGGAGACAGGTACCCTAAGAGGTCCGTTCTTATGACGTCACCCAACGGTAAAGGAATAGGTCCCCTAGAAGGGTTGGGTCCCTAACTTGGGACTAAAGGGTGTAACCTCCGTCTACGAAATTGGAGACTCGGTTCCGACCTCAAGATTTAACTTCCTTCATCCCTTTTGGTGATCTGGTAAGTCCATACTGGATTTAGTTTAGGGAATACTAATATGTGACCTTCACTCTTTATCTAAATTCCCTGATCTAGACTATCTATTTCACGGACTACTTGATACCTTACTCCAAATACTGTAACATGTCCTCTGTCCCTAGTTCTGGTAGGGGTACCTTTTCTTTACGTTTTTCGTTTTATCGACAGACCCCTCCGGAATGTTTATCGACACTTTTCTTCTCTTCGTTTTTCGTTTCCTTGTTTCCTTTCTATATTCGTAGACTTACGTCTTAAAGTTTCTTATCTTTCTTCTCTATTCTTTCGGAAGAAGTCACTAGTTACGTTTCTTTATCTCCTTTTGTTGTCTTACCCTTTCTGATCTCTAGAGAGGTTCTTTTAATCTCTATGGTTCCCTTGTAAAGTACGTTTCTACCCGAACTATTTCCTATCTTTACCAGACCTGGATTGTCTTCGTCTTCTATAATTCTTCTCCACCGTTCTTATGTGTCTTCTTGACATGTTTTATCTAGAAGTACTGGACCTATTAGTGCTACTACACTAGTGAGTAGATCTTGGTCTATAGGACCTGACACTTCAGTTCACCCGGAATCTTTCGTTGTGATGCTTGTTTAGATCACCTCCACTACCTTAAGGTCAACTCGACAAAGTTTAGGACTTTCTACTACGACACTTTCACGACGTGAGTTATACGGTCGTTCAAACCTTTTGAGTCGTCACCGGTGTCCTGACCTTTTCCAGTCAAAAGTAAGGTTAGGGTTTCTTTCCGTTACGGTTTCTTACGAGTTTGATGACGTGTTAACGTGAGTAGAGTGTCCGATCATTTCTTCACGAGTTTTAAGAGGTTCGGTCCGAAGTCGTTATGTACTTGGCACTTGAAGGTCTACAAGTTCGACCAAAATCTTTTCCGTCTCCTTGGTCTCTAGTTTAACGGTTGTAGGCGACCTAGTAACTTTTTCGTTCTCTCAAGGTCTTTTTGTAGATAAAGACGAAATTACTGAGACGGTTTCGGAAACTGACACACCTAGTGTTATTTGACACCTTTTAAGACTTTCTCTACCCTTATGGTCTGGTGGACTGGACGGAGAAGTCTTTAGACAATTGTCCAGTCCTTCTTTGTCAATCTTGACCTGTACCTTGTTGTCGACCAAGGTTTATCCTTTTCCTCATACAGTTCCGACATATAACAGTGGGACGAATAAATTGAAGATACGTCTCATGTAGTACTCTTTGCGACCTGACCTTCTTTGTGTTCGACCTTAGTTCTAACGACCCTCTTTATAGTTATTGGAGTCTATACGTCTACTGTGGTGGGAATACTGTCCTTCCCTTCTCCTTGAGTTTTCGGAGAACTACTTTCACTTTCTCCTCTCACTTTTACAACCGGATTTCGAGTTGTAAGTCTTTTGCTTCTAGTACCGTTGGCCAGGGTAGTGAAGTACCCTTTATCTACCCCTTTGTCACCTTTGTCACAGTCTGAAATAAAAAACCCCCGAGGTCTTAGTGACGTCTACCACTGACGTCGGTACTTTAATTTTCTACGAATGAGGAACCTTCTTTTCAATACTAGTTGGATCTGTCGTATAAGTTTTCGTCTTTGTAATGAAACGGTTGTTTCCAGACAGATCAGGTCCGATACCAAAAAACTCATCAGTACATACCTATCCTCTCAACCTGACACTTCTTTCGACTCGTGTCTTCGTGACTACGAAAACTTGACACCACAACCTCTTCTGAGAACTCTCAGGGAACCTGACGTTCCTCTAGGTTGGTCAGGTAAGACTTCCTCTAGTCGGGACCCTAAAGAAACCTCCCTTACTACGATTTCGACTTTGAGGTCATGAAACCGGTGGAGTACACTTCTCAACTGAGTAACCTTTTCTGAGACAACGACCTTCCCTAACCCCCGTCCTCCTCTTCCCCTGCTGTCTCCTACTCTACCGACCTACCGTAGTGACTGAGTTACCTGCACTCAAACTCACTTGAGGCCCTCTACCACTACCTGTCCCTCCGGACCGTACGACGCTAAGTACCCCAGCGTTTCTCAACCTGTGCTGACTCGTTGACTTGACTTGACTTGACTTGGTTAGACTTGTGTACGCGGTGTCGAAACAGATTGAGTTCCTTTGATAGTAAGTACGGCACATCCCGGTGGGTTCTATCTGTCCAGTACCACCTCTAAAGTCGTTTACCAGGTGACCTCTTCCCTTACCGTTTGGTGAAGTCATAAAAACGGAACTCTTGGGACACTTGTCATACTTTTCTGTTTTTCTATCCTGTGACTTACTACTTGAGGGGTCCAGTCATCCACGAGTTATACGAAGACCTCTAGTTACCTCTTGATTGAGGTCTTTCTTACTTCTCTACTACGGTCTTGTTTTTGTTGTGGGTCAACACCTACACTGACCACTACCTTCATTTTAGACTACGAGATTTCTCTTTATAACGTATCCTTCAATCCAAGTACTTAGTTCCGTTTAACCTTCACCAGTTTGTCCTCTACCTTTCGCACTTGTAGCTATAAAATCATTAGTCTCTTTATTTTACCTGACCTTACCTTAAATTGAGTCTACTAGTGTAGATGATGACGCCCGTTCTTAGGGAATCTTCTTTACTTCATCGGTAGTATCAGTTGTTTTCTCACACTTTGTGTCACGAACCTACGTTAGAGTTCTTACTGTCTTACTAGAGACAAGTAAAGGTTCCGTTTGGTAAGTTATAGTGTCATTAGGTTCAGATACGGGACTGTTTATTACGACTTCTTCGACTTCGACTTGCAAAGTTATGTATGTTATACTTTATTTTTATCAGAAACCCCAAACAAATGTATAAGAATCCATACGGGTCATGGACCGTATTTTGGTCGTATGGTGTTTTCTAATTTTTTCTTAAGGATTATTGAAATCTAGTGTTATACTATTAAGAAAAGAATCCTAACAGGATCCTAAAGCATGTCATTGTTTAAAATATGAAAGTAGGTTTGTTTCATAGGGTAAGAGGGACGGAGAGAGTGTACACTACCTAGAGAAGTTCTTACCTCACTCTTTTATTTATTTACCCTAGATTAATTTCAATTTTCGAAGACGTGTTGTTTCCTTTTATATTCGTTCCACTTTTCTGTCTGAAGACTTACCCTCTTTTATTATCGTTTACTTCGTTGACTGTTTGTTGATTAGAGTTTTTATATGTTCGTTGAATACGTTGAGTTAAAGTCTTTTTTTTTGCTGGGTTAGTTTTTTACCCGGTTTCTTGATTTATCTGTAAAGAGGTTTCTTCCGTATACCTACCGATTGTTTGTGTACTTTTCCACGAGTTGTAGTGAGTAATAATCTCTTTGCGTTTAGTTTTGGTGTTACTCCATGGTGAAGTGTGGTCAGTCTTACAGACGCTAGGTTTTTAGACGTTCGTTATTTACGACCTCTCCCACACCTCTTTTCCCTTGGGAGGATGTGACAACAACCCTTACGTTTGATCATGTTGGTGATACCTTTTGTCACACCTCTAAGGAATTTTTTAACGTTTATCTTGACGGAATACTGGGTCGTTAGGGTGAAGACCCGTATGTGTGGCTCCTTTGGTCTTAACTTTCTCTGTGTACATGGGGTTACAAGTAGCGTCGTGACAAATATTATCGGTCCTGTACCTTTGTTGGATCTACAGGTATTCGTCTACTTACCTATTCTTTCGACACCATGTATATACGACCGCTGCCTTACTTTGTGGTTGTGACGTCTCACCAAATTTAGAAAAATAAAATTGTGAACGAAAAATGTCGACGAAATAAAATATAGGGAACGTGTTGTTGGATGTCCCGTTCGACGGTTCGTGATACTAAACTCTGATATGTCACGCGTCCGCGTCCCGCTCTATTTGAAATGGAACTGAATAAATGACGTCGATTCTGAAACAAAACCCCTTGAAGGAATAGTTGAATCTTAGACAAAACAGGGTCCCAGACAAGGAAAACTCCTTAGTCTCTTTGTAGGAACACACGTTCTTTACAAGAAAAGGGTACCCTTGTTTGTCCTAAGAATCGTACCCTTGTTTGTCCTAAGAATCGACTTGTAGAACAAACGTTCTTACAAGTCGAGTCCAACTCTCAGAGCAAACGTTCGTGAAGAGTTGGAAGGAATTTGAATCAAGGGATGTGACCCGTCTTGTAGAGCAAACGTTCTTACAAGTCGGGACCAACTCTCAGAGCATACGTTCGTGAAGAGTTGGAAGAAATATGGAACAAGGGATGTGTATATGTGTTACCTCATAATGAGTCGGCAATTTTTCTTATGTAAACTTAGTCAAGACTACTCTACCTACTTTGACCTCGGATAATATGTCTCACTTCATTCGGTCTTTCTTTTCGTGGTTATGTCATATGATTGTGTATATATACCTTAAATCTTTCTACCGTTACTGCTGGGACATACGTTCTGTCGTTTTTTCTGTGTCTACACATATTGCCTGAAAACCTGAGTCTCCCTCTCCCTCTCCCACCCTACTAAACCCTCTTACCGTAAGATTGTACATATGATAGTACATTCTTAACTTAGCGGTCAGATACAGACTGCGTCCTATGTCGTACGAACCCCGACCACGTGCCCCTACTGGGTCTCCCTACAACACCCCTCCCTCCACTCTCCCCCCAAGTACAAACCCTAACGTACATGTGGCCACCACCTAAGTACAGTTACATACCGTTTTGGTTATGTCGTAACATTTCATTTTATTTCATTTTTATTTTTCAATTTTTTTTTTTACCTCACTCTCAGTCTACATTTTTGTTTGAATACCCATGGTCCCCCTTTCGCTCCCCTTCATCCTCCCTATTTGACCTTCTGACCCTGACTATATATGTGATGATTCATATTTTATCTCTTGATTATTCTTGGATGACATATCATGTCCCTTGAGATCAGTCATGTGACATTACTGGATATAACCCTTATCTTTGTCACCGACATACACATTGACTGAGTGACGACATGCCGTCTTTGATTATGTTATAACATATAGTTGATATGAGATTCAATTTTTTACTTGATTTAAATTTTTTACTTGCTTCACTCTCTCATTTCTGACGAACCCTAGGAGAAGTGGTGAGGACCCTCTGTCAGAAAATAAACACTTCCTTGAGACTCCTATAAGCAACCACCTTTCACTTCACTTTCAACGAGTAGGTACAGACTGAGAAACACTGGGGTACCTGATATCTCAGGTACCTTAAGAGGTCCGGTCTTATGACTTCACCCCATCGGAAAGGAAAGAGGTCCCCTGGAAGGGTTGGGTCCCTAACTTGGGTCTAGAGGGCGTAACGTCCGTCTAAGAAATGGTCGACTCGGTGTTCCCTTCGGGTTCTTATGACCTCACCCATCGGAAAGGGAAAAGGTCCCCTAGAAGGACTGGGTCCTTAGCTTAGCCCCAGAGGACGCAACGTCCGTCTAAGAAATGGTTGACTCGATCGTCCGGGACAACCACCTTTAGTTATGGGAGACTGACAAAATCCTCCCAAGAACTCGAGACCAGAAGAGTCGAACACACTCCGTGTGTGACACGGCAGGAAACTAGAGGTCGGACCATTAAAATCAGAACCACTTATTATATCTTTGTTAGACTTCGACTCTCATTTCTATAAAGTGATATCCCTAACACTATAAATTTGTAACGACCCCATTTCACTTTCTTCAAAAAAAAAAAAGTATACTTCTTTTGTCGTTAATACTGACCCACGATACTATTTAAAACTCAAATATTTAAAGATGATTTATATTTTGGTATGGATAACCAAAGAGGATAAAAATCGTAGGTACCGTAAGTAACTAACCTGATACCTTTCTTAGAACGAAGGGATGATAATTATAAAGACTTAGGTCACCCAATAGAAACCGGAGTTCCTTCTTTTTAGATACGGTAAACCATGAGGTGACAATCGTCTCCCTGACCATACTTTTCATTTACCTTACTCGTTTGCATACCGAATCAATTCACCCGATTGAGAACTGAGTCGAAAAGACATTAAGTTTAGGACTAAAGTATAAACGATTCATACATTCAACTGGGGAATAAATTGGGTTGAAGAGTCAAAAGAGTAGACATTTTACCTCGTTACCGTCATGGATAGGTAATTTTGACAATACCATTGAATTCCCCTAAAAAAACTCTTAATTTACTCCATTATGTACGTTTTGTACATTCTGTTACAGATCGTGTACTATTTGTAAGGTATTTATAACAATATGTTTCCTCAAGATCTTGGAGACATTTGCAAATGGACCCTTAATTCGATTTAGACCTAATGGTTCCTCGGGAACAGTAAAGGAAAATAATTGACCCCTTGTAATGAAGAAATTCTTTGGATTTATAAATAAACCCCGAGAGAGATTTGATTGTCGAAGACGGGATTCGGTCACATAATTCGTCCCTTATATAGGTCTTGAAGAAGTTTAATGAAAGGTTTCTTTTGTTTTCAGAGACCTGTACGTCATGATAAACTTCGTCGTAAATTAGAGAGCCTCCTAACACAATCAAACCTTGACGTCCTCGGTAGCTCCATATATAAAACGCAGGTTCACGGAGACTCACTGGAGTCACATGAGTCCGGGGTACAATACTTGAACCATGTAGTCTAGTGTCCACTTGACCCCACTCTAGTGTAGGTAAGTAAGTTTCGTGTCACTACAAGGGACAAGACTGTCGTCGTTATGAATTGTTACCACTTGGGTTCCGTCCCGTCATTTCTTCAGTCCTTTTTCTCTTTCGAACACTGTCTTAACGGGCGTTATTATTCAATTGTTATATTTAGTGTTATTTTCTATCAGTAACTTTGTCTTCTCAAGGGAAATCTAAAAGTCCGTAGTGAATCTTCGTAACGGAGTCCACTGATCATCCACCACCTCCGCTACCGGTATGACAGGAGACGAAAGGGATCCTGACAGTCGTGACTCACATCGGTCACTCTCTGTCTCGACAGAATAGAGACTCCGACTTTAGGACCTACAAGAGTCCTCCTGTTATTAACACTTTTTGTTCGATCGTCGTTCATTTATAGACCGAGGGACCCCATTAAGGAGTTTCGGATGACTACTCCGTTCGAATGTCCTAGGTGAGAGGGGTTCGGTCGTAGACTGTGGTTATGGAGACCGTCTCTCTTCGGACTTACATTGAATGTTCACATCCGGTTTTCCCGCCCAGTCCTTCCGAACTACACCAAATAGAGTATTCCCTTTGTTTTCTCTCAATACTGGAGTGGGAATCGAACCTCCGAAATGTCACAAAACCGTCTATCTGTAACCGGAACCCCAATTCGAACGTCTTTCGGGTGCAGTTGTCTCCCTTTAAGACACCGGTGGACACATGAAACCGACATTGTCACACATACGTTGTTCACGTATGTCTCCGGACCCTTTTCGTGTCACTTCGTCTTCAACCCCACCACAACAGTAACAGCAACGATTCAGCACAGACTGAAAAACACTGGGGAACCTGATACCGGGGTGATCCGAGGAGATAGGTACCCTAAAGGGTCCGTTATAACCTCACCCAACGGCAAAGGAAGAGGTCTCCTGGAAGGACTGGGTTCTTTGCTTGAAGTAGAGAGGATGTAACCGTCACCTAAAAAAAAAAGGAAAATTGGTGACTCGATTGACCCTTTGGGTCTTCAACCCCATCCACTCTGACTTATTCGACTCAAAAGAGTACTTTTGGTACTCATGGTGAATCGTTGTGGTAAGTACATCGAACCGACTGGACGAGTCCAAGTGAGAGCTCAGACAACAGTAGACCTTCCTTCCGGCAACGGTTGACCGTACACGATACTTCCTAAGACTCCAGTCTTAACTGGACCTGTCCACTAGATCCATTTTTTACCCCTTTTCTCAGACTTCGTATTAACTCCTACCCACGGGTCCTCCTGACTTCCAGTTTAACTTTCACTTTGACACTTCTACTCATAACTCGAAGAGTCTACCAAAATCTGAACTACGACACTTGTATCTTTCACGAAGACTAAAATCAGGGAAGATTTCACCCTCTACAAATGCACCGTTCATCCCCTGACTCTCTGTCCTTACCTCCGAATTTGTTCCACACGTCCGCTGCAGTTGAGTCTTTGGTTTTAAAGGATAGACATGTAAGTCCTCATAATAATGTTGACTGGAGTCAATCCGTCATTGAATTTCACACCTAATCTTAATTGATGAGGTCGGTAATTTTTATTATGTAAACTTAGGCAAGATTACTCTACCTACTTAGACCTCGGTTAATATGTCTCACTTCATTCGGTCTTTCTTTTTGTGGTCATATCATATGATTGTGTATATATACCTTAAATCTTTCTACCACTACTACTGGGACATACGTTCTCTCGTTTTCTCTGTGTCTACACATCTCGCCTGAAAACCTGAGACTCCCTCTCCCTCCCCCACCCTACTAAACCCTCTTACCGTAACTTTGTACATATGATAGTACTTTCTTTGCTTAGCGGTCAGATACAAGCTACGTCCTATGTCCTACGAACCCCGACCACGTGCCCCTACTAGGTCTCTCTACTATACCCCACCCTCCACCCTCCCCCCAAGTCCTAACCCTTGAGTACATGTGGGCACCCCATAAGTACAGTTACATACCGTTTTGGTTATGTCATAACATTTCATTTTATTTCATTTTTATTTTTAAATTTTGTTTGTTTGTTTTTGTTTGTTTCTTTGTTTTTTCTTAATTGATGAGGTAATGGTAAGTTAAGTCGATATAAAACTACTTCACCTTTCCTTTAGACTGAAATTTTTAGAAAGGGTGACTACATTTTTTAGTTTGAACGGGTCGGTATTAGTGAGATCAAACACAACAAGAACCCATCATGTTGTCCTGACAAGACATCAGGAATTGAAAACTGTTCATGCGTCTAATATGACGAAAACCCAATTGGTTATTATTATTATTACGGAAAGTAAACATCTCACGAAATGTCTCCTAATTTTATAAGAGTGAAGGTACTGGAGTAAAAAAGGATCATTCTGACACTTGATAATAATAGTTAGACAAAATTATCTACCCCGAATAAAATACCTACTCTAGTGACCCGATTATTTATTATCTGTATCCTGATCTTAGGTCATAAAGTAAAACTAATGTTATTTCTTTTATATAACAAAAGACTTAAGATTCTGTTGGAGTAATGTTATAGAACCGAACAGAATATATGAATAAAATCAACAAGGGAGAGAGGGAAAAAATGACATGAAGTTTTTCTACAAACACTCTCTTTCACTTTTTTCTTGGATTTATAATATTAAAAAGTCATTCCTGTCTAATAGTTAATCTTAGGAGTCGGACATCAAGGAATCGAATGAAGGATGTCTCAACCTTTAAAGAATCTCAGTTCATCACTAAATCTCAGGAAACTTTCGTAAACCAATTGTAAATTAAGTGTAACACTACACACCGTCTCCGGTTGTACTATAACATCTCCTTAACAGGAGGCTATTAACGTAAAACAAGATATGAAGAGTTATGACGTGTTAATATTAGAAATTATTAACAAATTTTTTTAAAATAAGTAACCAGTTACACAACAATATATGGTTCACGAGTGGACTCCGAGACTTTCTTACTTACTCGAATGTGGTCAAATACAGGTACCAAATGATTAAACCCAAGGACGTGAAAATTATGATGAAAGTGGTTATAATAATAATCATCACCATCATAATTTTCACGTCCTCGGTTATACCCTGAAGAGTCCACGTCGATCACCATTTCTTGGGTGGACGGTCACGTCCAGTACATTCTCTGAACCGAAACTTGGGACCCAATCCTTCTTGGGGACCTCCTCCCGTACCGTTGGGCGAGGTCATAAGAACGGACCTCTTAGGGAATCTGTTCCCTCGGACCGTCCGATATCAGGTACCCCAACGTTTCTATACTGACTCCAATCGTATCGTGTGTGGTTATAACCAAAGTCAAATAATACATAGAACTCCTCGTCGTAAGTGAACTCTGTACTCGGTGTCGGGTTCCTAAGACTCGGCAGTTCTCAAACGACAATACCCTCCTACACCTAAGAGAAGGAAACCGTCATATCTTACTCGTACACCCACGTGACCCCCTTCCGGTCTTCATTTTCGTTACTGAAGTGACGTAAATAGTGTCACCGTATAGACTCGTGACTCTTTTATTGAACTTAGTGTAGAGTTCATTAAAGTAAATTTTTTAATCTATATGCGAAAATCCGGACTATGGTCTGTATCTCTTAAGACTCTCCCGTCTCTACAGGGACCTTGATGTTTACCTTTTTCACTAAAGTTTGAAAATAATGGTCCACCGTTATCTGTATTCAAACCCAAATTGAGTAGAGTCAATCGGAAGATGTATCACCGATATTGTTCTATTTTCTCTAGTCCCTACACCCCTATAGATCCCAAAGGGTCCACCGAGATCACCATTTCTTGGGTGGACGGTTTCGTCCTCTGTATTCTCTGTGTCCAGGTTAGATACCTAGTTCTTCTACGGTTCCTCTTCAATGTCGTTGTGTGAGGTGATAAGAACGGACCCTTTAGGGTACCTGTCTCCTCGGACCGCCCGATGTCAGGTATCCCAACGTTTCTCAGTCTATTCTGACTCCGTTGAATCGTGTGTACCCGTATAGACTTCGACTTAACGTTCGAGATCCGACGAATCAGAACGACCTGACAACCTATTCCGTTCGACGTTTACTTAGTGACTCCAACTAAAGTCTTGGTGTATGATTTCTAAGAAACAGAGGGGTTTATGTAGAGATGAAATAATTTTGAATCGTAGGAAAAAGAAAGAAACCCTACAAATTACCCTTCCGACTTAAAATAATAAAAGAATTACACATCGATTACAATTACACATAGTAAAAACTTCTTTAATCAAATAGACTTACAAAATATCTGTGAGTGGATTATCTTAATTCCCAGAACTTCTATGTAGAACCCCTTTAATAAGACCCCTTCAACCTCAAAACTTCACCCGGTAGTAAACCTCCATTCTTGTCTTGTCCAAGACTCTTTTTTGATTCTCAGTACTTTTCTGTCCTTTAGGTATCCAAGTTTTCCTCCCCCGACCCCTTGCTACGTTCTACTTCACCACGTCTACTCTCACTGCAAACCCATCTATTTTCCCCGAAAACCCATAGAACTTATAGTACACAAAACCGACCATGTAGTTTAATACAAACAGATTTTACGAAGGACCTTTTCACTCGGGACTTAAGACCTCTCTTTCTGTATGATCCATGTTTTGTCGTCGATTCCAGTCCTTTCTTCAACTCCGTAAGTTCTTTAAGGACTCCCTATTTGTACTCATTGTCGTCGTGAATGGTCCACTCATTACCTTCACCACAGTCTGTGTTTCGTAAAGGTACCGTGCTTCTGTTAGTTTTAAATGTCAAAATCTTTCCTATTTCACTATTTGTTACGATTTATGGTACTCCTTGAATTCTATTACCTACTCTTCATAATAAAAAATAAACTTTTACTATAGGATACAAAGACGGTCTATTCAAAGTCATCTCTAAACTCCCGTTTTAGACGTCAGACCACCACCACCACGACTACGACGATTCAGTGAAGTCAGCACAGGNCACAGTCTGTGTTTCGTAAAGGTACCGTGCTTCTGTTAGTTTTAAATGTCAAAATCTTTCCTATTTCACTATTTGTTACGATTTATGGTACTCCTTGAATTCTATTACCTACTCTTCATAATAAAAAATAAACTTTTACTATAGGATACAAAGACGGTCTATTTAAAGTCATCTCTAAACTCCCGTTTTAGACGTCAGACCACCACCACCACGACTACGACGATTCAGTGAAGTCAGCACAGGCTGAGACACGCTGGGGTATCTACCGTTGGGTGGTCCGAGGAGGTAGGGACCCTAAGAGGTCCGTTCTTGTGGTCTCACTCGACGGTAAAGGAAGAGAGTTAGACCACCATGCACACATTTATCAATTCGCCCCTTCCTCTCTCTCCTTATATTCCCAAAACTCATATCTAAATTTTTGGTCTTACGGATCTAAACTTAGAGACGAGACGTAAACCATCGACACAGGAACCCGTTCAATCATTGGGGAAACTTGAAGTTTAAAGTGTAGACCTTTTACCGTCATCAGTACCAATACTCTTTATTGCATAATAAAACATACATTTTTGGCTTAACATGGACCAGACATCAATTCACAACGCACATTTTTACAATCGTCAAAAGTACTAGTGTAAAATTTGGACCTTTCAACTCTTCACATAATCAAAAATTAACGGAGTGAATAATAGAGTGTCAAGACTTTCAGTCATCCGTTCCACCTCGAACTTACTCGAAAGATAAGAAAGAAAGTTAACACTTAGTCCCGTAACCGACCCAACGTAAAGAAAGACCTACGAGACCTCTTCCTAGATGAAGATTCCAGTGAGTCCAACAGTCTTAACTTCAGGAGCACCAACTTCCTGATTCCAGGAAGAACAGAACAACCGATAATCAGTCCTCGGTAAGAATCGAGGATCGATACACCAGAAGAGGTAGAAGTCTCGGTCATTATCTCTTAAGTATGTAATCTAGAAAGAGTGAAGTTTAGGGAAAAAGTACCTTCTCGAGGGAATTAAAATTTTCGAGTAGACTGATCCAGTACGGGTGGTTCCTATTAGAAGGAAAGAATTTCAGTTGACATATTGTATTTACCCAGGAACCAGGTGTCCAGTGTCCAGAGAAGGTATGTGTCTACCCTCTAATATGTTTTTCGAACCCTGTTATCTCAAGTAGAATCTTTAAGACGGACAGTGTCAAGTCTTCAAATTCAAAACACACCCAATCCAACGATAGAAACTTCCAATTCCTCTTTTATTGGTCACCTCTTCCTCTGCAATTTCTGTTATCTTTTGTTTCTACTTAAAAAAAAAAAGATCACACTACCGAACTTTTCTTTACCAATGTGTACCCTGACTCCTGTCTCGACCTACCCAATTGTGACCCCTCCTCGTCTCTGTAAAGATTCTGTCATCTTTTCCACCAATCTTGTATATAAGTGATATAATGAACTACAAATCGTTTGTCGGAGTTTTGAACACCACGTATTTTTTTTTTAATAAAAAGTACGTCGACGTCCCAGGTCGACCAAAACCGGACCGAGAGAGGACGTAGACACCGAGTCAACCGGGTCAGTGCACAGACGCACAACCGAGAGGAGGTGTGAACAGAACCAAAGAAGGACCATCATCCTTTCTGGTCCGTTCAGGAAGAGTGTCACTGTATCATCTCCGTGTATTCGTGTTTGTTCTATGTGTCCATCACCCCGTAACGGCGAAGATGGAATAAGATAACGGGGGTATACCCAGTGTACAGATCGGGTCATAGTCTCTCGTTCCCGCGGTGTCTCTACACCTCCGCCACTTCTTGACTGGGGTAGTTATGTTGTATGGTTTTACTACCCGTTCAAACCTTCGTCTCGACAATCCGACATTCCTTTAAGTGTAGATTACCGTAGATTCAAAGACCACTACACCCTTCTACTATCTTAAACTAAAATTTTAAACTTGAATTCATCTTTTCGATGTCTCCCCCTTTTTTGGAGTTATAAATCTCTTCTATCAAACAGAAGTAATTTCTTTCATATTTCCCCCAGCTACCACTTATTTCATTTTACCGATCTAGTCTTACGGTAGACTATAATTCTATTACACGACCTATAAAAGGGAGGTTTAGGTGTAAGACGAAAACAAATAAGAAACGGGGACCTTCGACGTCACATACCTAACAAGACAAGACCAGAGACCCAAGATAAACCCAAGTCGGTTGTCCTTCATGACCCCGACTACTCGTACCCCCTCCCCTCACTACAGTCCCTAAATAAGAGACCCAAGGAAGGGATGTCCAACTCAGAGAGATGTTTTCCAGTGTACATTTCGTCGGGAAACATGTATAATGATTCAGATCCAAGACCATTAAAGAGGAAGGAGAACGGAAAAGTCCTAATCTTTGTCACTCCAAAAGGTAAGAACGATCCAAATTCTAAGATGTAATGTGAACCAACAAAAGGAATGTAAGGAAGGTGTGAATCATTTTAAAAAAATCTTGGGAGGAGTCAAACACAGTAGATAAAGGACGACCCTGAGACTAATTACGTCAATTCCTGAACCCTAAAGTAAATAATCCGTTGTTTTTTTCACAGTCCTCTCCCGACATTTGCTTTGACACAATATCCTTCTGATCTTACCCTTCGTGTGTATCTGACAGAATCTCCTCCGTACTCTGGTATTTCTCTGAGGTGTTGGTGGGGCCCTTTTCGACGTCCGCTCCGACACCCTTCCTTTTCCCGTTATCTCATTTTCGTCAACACGTACGTCTTATCTAGTCACAGTACCGCAAATCATTCGTAAATCTACCAGTCTTACTTTCTCGCACTATAAAGGTTTTAAAGATCGGAACCCTTGATCCGCTAGTCATTATAGTAATTCTCCTTCATCCCTAATGTTCTCTTGTTTTACAAGACAAACTGTAAATCTTAAAAGGTACACTACAAGTCCCAGGACAACTGAATTGGTTTCAACTCGAACTCTCCGTCTAGTCCCGACTCTCATTAAACTTTAACAGGTGTATCTGAGTTGTTAGTTTCAGTAATTTTATCTATTCTAACTGGTCTTGATCTTATATGTCTTTCTTCTGTCGTTGTCTTTTTATTTTATTTTATTACTGTGACTACTTTAAGGGACCGACTGGTCACCAACTCCGAGACTCGAAGGTTACGTCCCCCACACCCAAGCTAGGGACCAGGTTCTTGATTCTAGGATGTACGGGACACCGTACACGGGGGAGGGGACGTTTTTTTCTTTTATTACCGTGACTCCTTACTCTTCTTATTCTCTTCGGTCTCTATTTTCCCACGAATTTTAAATCCAAGTCTTTGTTCTCCTAAATTAAGACCTCTCAGAGTTCTTCTTCCCATAACTACAAAAATTACATCACAATGAAAACTTCGCAACAGTACCTTTGGTCCCGTGTCACCCACCTTCTGACTACTCTCCATGTCTTCATCCTGGTCACAGATCTGGTGAGAAAGTCCTACAAACTAAAGATTCCCGAGTTCTGATAGGACACTTCCTGATCTATCTTTTATAAAATCTGGAACACCCGATGTTTCAGGAACGACTTTGATAAATTGAGACGGTAACAACACACTTTATTCGGTATCTTTTAGGTACTCGGTTGTCGGGTCGGACACAAAGACATTCTGAAGTACATGTTTCTCAATCTTCCATCTTAAATCCGATGACCAGTATCCAATAACTAGAAACCTATTTCCATTTTTCTTACCAGTCGCTAATATTTCCTTTATATCATCAATATTTCTATTTAGTCACAGACCCCTTCTCAAAGTACTAAAATGCATACTCTCTACCATTAATTCAACTCAATGGTGTCTTCTTAGACTATCTTTCTACTTCCCGTGTGTCATGTACCAGATCCGAGGTAAACCTTTATGTAAAAGATTCTGACCTCCCTTCCCTTCCTTCTCTCTTTGACTGTCTGTCGGATCATTAAAATAAAGTCGAATCATAAATAAAGTCTGGAAAAAAAACCCCCCCCCCTATATGAAAATTTCTTTGATTACAAAGTCCCTATTCACCTAAAACCCACAAAAACAAAATAAAATTTCCGGTTCGTAGGATCGTACCTAAAACCAAAGAGAGTCGTTCTAGTACCTAGACCCCACGGTGAATAAATTCCTTTAAGAATTCACGTTTATAAAAAAAGAATAAAACAAAAATCTAAATAATAGATTCGACAGAGTTGACTCTCTAGAAAAATAAACAAAAATCAAAAACCGGCACGACCCAGAAGCAACGAGGTGCACCCGAAAGAGATCGACGTCACTCCCCCCGAAGAGTGACCCCACAGAAGAGGACAATGTCTCGAGTCCGACATCCGTGTACCCGAAGACATCGACACCCACGTACCCGAATAGTGAGGTACCGCACGCCCTAGAAGAGTGTGGTCCCTAGCTTGGGTAGACCGTACGTCTAAGAATTAGAGAGTTAGTGGTCCCTTCCGGGTGTCTACTCTTTAAAAAACTCATCCATAAAAAAAGAAACATTATACGAAAGTATGAACCCCATCTATTTACTGTCTTTGTGTACCCTCGTAATCGTTAAGTACAGGTATTTTAAAGATTTAACAACGGCAATAAGAACGAAGAAACGAGTATAAGAGATGCCTAAAGTGCAATAAGTTACTCATATAAGGATATGGTTTTTGGGATTCAGTTATCTTGAAACACAAATT
Source organism: Capra ibex (assembly GCA_006410555.1). NCBI lineage: Eukaryota > Metazoa > Chordata > Mammalia > Artiodactyla > Bovidae > Capra > Capra ibex. The sequence goes on along the minus strand of SJYO01049755.1, from coordinate 32,060,384 downwards.
TAGATGATCTCCTTATCATTAAATTCCTAATTAAGAAATCTTTTAAGTGAACAACCCCCTCTCCTCCCTCCGAGTTCTTTCTCCACTATATACATATTAACACCGACTTAACGTAACAACATGTCGTCTTTGATTGTGTTGTAACATTTCGTTAAGAGGAGGTTAATTTCATAAATTGTCTCATTTTTTCTTTTAAATGAACTTTTCATTTAGTTCGGGAGATTAAATGGACAAAACTTACGAAAGGGTAGTTAAAAAACTTAACCTATAAGAATTAAACTCCGTATGAATAGGTGAGAAAAACGAAAAATGAAAAAGAGAAAGGGTAATAGTCAACGTACAGAATCCCACTCCAAATTCGTCTCTTTTGTAAATTTTCCTCTTTTATTGTTTACTTGGGAAAGTATAATTCAAAAGATCAAGTACGAAGTCGGAATTTAAAATCTGTTGATTTGTGAAGACTATTAGAACCCAACAATCAACCCTTAAACGGAGATTTGTGTTTAGATGTCATACAATGAATCTAGTCGTTTAGGGTCTAAACAAGAAATAGAGAAGTAAGAGTACCCTGTTTAATGTGGTCCAAGGTCCCTCTTTCAACAGTATTTCTTGAAAAAAAGAAAATTTCGTTAAACGATTACTAAGAGAGAGACACATGGGTGGTGTTAGTCAATTCCAGTTATACCGTATACAAATAAACCCACTTCGTGTTAAATTGAAAGTGAATATATTACTTTACCAAAAGTATACAACTCTGTAAAGAATAAATAATGAAAGATTTTGTTTAGAAGTAATGAATTCTGTGTCAGAAACCAGTTTCGAATTCGAGACTAAGTCCTTATACTTGAAACAAGTAAAACACGACCCAGACAATTATTTTGATTCTTGGTACAGAACCCCAGAGAAAAGAGAATATACCGTGTATCTTAAGTTGAATCTCACCTTTGTTTCTTTGGTAGACAACGTTTGGATTTGTTTGTTTTTCAGTTTTGTTTCGTCTACTTCGTAAAACCCAACCTCATGCGTAGGAAGTATATATACTCTATTACATCGTACGTTTCAATATACCTCTAATTAAGTACCTGTACACTGACCAACCTTGGACGTTCCGAATGAAATTTACATCCCAATTTTCCGTACAAATGTCTAGGTTTACATACATCCTCTATTATATGTCGGTCGACACAGCTTTGGTAAACGTTACTTTTCTTTCTGTTGAAATTTTTCATACATTGGGAGGTTACTCTCCACCAAATCTTGTTACTCTTTGTTAAACACACACACACTCTCTCTCCCACTACCTGTCCCTCCGGACCACACGACGCTAAGTACCCCAGCGTTTCTCAACTTGTACTGACTCGCTGACTTGACTTGACTTGACTTGACTCTCTCTCCCTCCCTCCCTCAAACGTGACCCTATTAACGTTTTGCGAAGTATAATTGGGACCCTGGAACCTGTCCTCTATTGCGAAACTCGAAAGTAAAGAGACAGTTGTACTTTTCATAGAAAGGATCAATCGACATAATATCCAGTTTTACACTACTACACAAACTGTTCAGTACTTCTATATATATATATATATATATATATATATATATAAGTGGGTCATCGTAAACATCTTGTAGATACTTCGTGACACGATCATAATTGTCTGAATCATATTTGTTTACATTCATTATATAGACGGAAGATTTTCAAATACTAAAATATACCAGACACATATACCTTTATTTGTACATTTTTCGTTGGATGACGTTTACACATACTTTTCCTATGTTAATTGGTTCCTCCGTAATTCACTAGTAAGTCAACATCTTCTGTCCTTTCTTAAAGATTTCTTTCACTAGACTCATCCACAAGAATGGTCTGTCTTCCTTTACTTCCACCACAACTATCTCTAAGAAGATATTCGTATTAGAATATTTGTTTCCATATATACGTACTTTACTGTATCAAGTAATCTTCTTCATGTTTTGACGTGTACATCCAAAAGACAAGAACTGATTAAACATAGTCTATGTTTTGATTCGGTACGGTACACCCCGGTGGGTTCTACTACCCAGTACCACCTCTCCAGACTGTCTTACACTAGGTCACCTCTTCCCTTACCGTTTGGTGAAGTCATAAGAACGGAGCTCTTCGGGTACTTGACATACTTTTTCGTTTTTCTATCCTGTGACTTTCTACTTGAGGGGTCCAGTCATCCACGGGTCACTTTTCTAGGACTACGACCCTTTCTAACTCCCGTCCTCTTCCCCTGCTATCTCCTGCTCTACCAATCTACCGTAGTGACTGAGTTACCTGTACCCAAACTCACCTGAGACCCTCAACCACTACCTGTCCCTCCGGAGCGCACGACTCCAAGTACCGCAACGTTTCTCAGTCTGTACTGACTCGTTCATTTGACTTGACTTATTTGTCTACTTTTCACTTTTCACTTTCACAATCAATGAGTCAGTACAGGCTGAGAGACTCTAGGGTACCTGACATGGGACAGTCCGAGGAGACAGGTATGGTAAAAGTTCATTTATATGACCTAACCCATCGACAAGGGAAGAGGTTCCCTAGAAGGACTAGGTCCCTAGCTTGGGTCCCGAGGATGTAACGTCCGTCTAAGAAATGACAGACTCGGTGACCCTTTCGAGGGTATTTATCTAAACCACTATTATAATTCCTTTTTTTAGATACCCATTACTTAAGAAATACTCGTGTGTATCCCATATGACTAAAATTCAATTGAAGAGACCTATGTAAGACTTGCCGTTGGTTATCACATTTTTCTCTAAACCTTATTTAAAGTACTATACCATTCTTCAATACCCATCCCAGAGAATTCTGACGAAACTACATATTTTCTACATTACGAGTTTTAAGAGGTTAAGTCCGAAGTCGTTATACACTTGGCACTTGAAGGCCTACAAGTTCGACCAAAATCTTTTCCGTCTCCTTGCTCTCTAGTTTAACGGTTGTAGGCGACCTATTTACTTTTTCGTTCTCTCAAGGTCTTTTTGTAGATAGAGACGAGATAACGAAATAAAGACGAAATAACTGGACGAAGAACTCTTTGGACATACGTCCAGTCCTTCGTTGTCAATCTTGACCTGTACCTTGTTGTCTGACCAAGGTTTATCCTTTTCCTCATGTAGTTCCGACATATAGCAGTGGGACGAATAAATTGAATATACGTCTCATGTAATACTCTTTACGACCCGACCTTCTTCATGTTCGACCTTAGTTCTAACGACCCTCTTTACAGTTATTGCAGTCTATACGTCTACTGTGGTGGGAATACCGTCTTTCACTTCTCCTCGATTTTTCGGAGAACTACTTTCACTTTCTCCTCTCACTTTTTCAACCGAATTTCGAGTTGTAAGTCTTTTGCTTCTAGTACCGTAGATCAGGGTAGTGAAGTACCGATTATCTACCCCTTTGTCACCTTTGTCGGTCACCGACTGAAATAAAAAACCCCGAGGTTTTAGTGACGTCTACCACTGACGTCGGTACTTTAATTTTCTGTGAATGAGGAACCTTCCTTTCAATACTAGTTAGATCTGTCGTATAATTTTTCGTCTCTGTAATGAACGGGTTGTTTCCAGGTAGATCAGTTTCGATACCAAAAACGTCACCAGTACATACCTACACTCTCAACCTGATATTTCTTTCGACTCGTGGATTTTTAACTAATAAAACTTGCCACCACAACCTCTTCTCAGAACTCCCAGGGAACCCGACGTTCCTCTAGGTTGGTCAGGTAGGATTTCCTTTAGTCGGGACCCACAAGTAACCTTCCTGACTACAACTTCGACTTCGAGGTTATGAAACCGGTGGACTATGTTTCTCGACTGAGAAAACTTTTCTGGGACTACGACCCTTTCTAACTCCCACCCTCCTTTTCCCCTACTGTCTCCTACTCTACCAACCTACCGTAGTGGTTGAGTTACTTGTACCCAAACCCACTTGAGGCCCTCAACCACTACATGTCCCTACGGACCGCACGACACCAAGTACCCCAACGTTTCTCAGTCTGTACTGACTCGCTGACTTGACTCGACTTGATTTTAATAAAAATTCCATAATTAAAAGGTATCTTATATATACACTTTCCGGAAGGGACTACAGAGTCTACCATTTCTTAGGTGGACTTTACACCCTCTGGACCCAAACCAGGAACCCAACCCTTCTAGGGGACCTCCTCCCATACCGTCGGGTGAGGTCATAAGGATGGACCTCTTAGGGTAGTTGTCTCATCAGACCGATGTGAAATAACCCAACGTTTCTTAGTCTACGTTGACTCGTTGATTCTTGTGTCGTGTACGTACACTTTTTGATACCTAAAAAGTCTTTTTTATGAATTTAATGGTTTTTACTTAAAGTTGATGATACTTCTTACGAAAGAGCAACACTCCGACGAGTACCATCGAGGATACTTTGTCAAGTTTATCTTACAGAAACGAACTACAGACTTTTTTCAGGGTACGTCAGAACAATTCGACGTAGTACATTGTCCACCGTCTGTAAAATGAATTTTAGGGACGGACACAATTGACACATAAAGGGTAAGATGGTTAAAAGGGGGGTTCAGAGTCTCCTAAGATATATAATTTGGTCTCAGGTAAAGAGTTTCTTTGTTCTGGTAGAACAGATGGTAGACACAAAAACTAGAAGAAAAGGTCTTTTTATAAGTAGGATTAAACAGGGGGCGCAAAACTTATAAGGGATTCTTAAGAGGTAAGGGAGGAATACTAGTGTATAGGTGGATGAATACGAAGGTAAGATAATGACGATCGAGAGAGTCGAGTAAGAAAGACAAAGAAAGGGTACCGAAAGATGAACAAACCCAGTGAAACAGTACACAGGTTAAAAGTAGATTGAACCTGAAATCAGTGAATCTTAACTCAGTGATTGAATGCAGGAAAGGAATTTATAGTATAACTTTTGTCTTGGTAGTAATCTTTTTGATTAGCTCTCTCCTTTACACAGTAAAAGAATTACCCATTCCAGTTCAAGAGTGATTCCTAAATCAGAAAGTTTAAAATAATGAAATAAAACAATCGGAAAACCTCTATTCTTATCTCCATTTCATGGAGTTTTTACTCCTAAAACAATTCACCATTAATGTCAAAGAGATTTATATAATTCTAGATAAAGCTTACAAGAAACCTTTAATTAAAAACTTTTAATAAAATCTTGAAACTAATACAATATATATATATACACACACATTATTAAAACTATATAAACGGTGTGACTTGAAGAACATTTAGTGTCTTTAAACAAGTCTAACCGAATTTGTAAAAAAAATTAACTCCCCTCTCCGTTTCTAAATAAGTTCTCTTGCTGGAGTAGTCTGAGTTCTTTCTGGTAGACAAAGTGTTTCCTAACCGTAATCCTTGACCTCCGACAGTTCATAGTTTCAATGAAAGAGACACTGTACTAATAAATATTGACGAGAAGAGATGAAAAAAACGGAGTCAAAGAAAATGGGAAGTCAGTCAGACCCAAAATATTAACACATGTAATGTCTTTTACAGACGAGGTCGGAAAGTACTAAAGGGTACCGTCCTCATGTCTCGCTTAATACAATAAGACACTTTTTAAGGTTACTATTTTATGACATCTATTAGATCTTAAATCCATATTTTCTCTTCCGAAGTACTCTCTGTTGTGAATTGTGGACAATTTACCGACAGTAGTTTTCTGTTCCTATTGTTTACGACTCGTACACTTCTTTTTCCTTGTAAACAAGTAACAACCACACTTACATTTAACCATGTCGATGATACCTCCTATTTTACCTCCAAGGATTTTTTAATTTTTATCTTGATGGTATACTATGTCGTTAAAGTAAGGACTCTTATATAAACCTCCTTTATTTTAGAGACAGGGTTTATAGACGTGGAGATTCAAGTGACGTGGTAATAAATATCATGGGTTCTGTAGGTTAGGATTCACAAGTAGTTACCTACTTACCAATTTCTTTTACACTATATGTGGATAAGTACATTTCTTCCTTCAGGACGATATGTCCACCTGGAACTCCGTTAATACGGATCAGTTTTTTCAGTTTGTCTTTTCGTTCATGACATACTAGAATAAATATACACTTTAGATTTTAGATATAGTATTTTGTTTCGAGTCTACACACCAACTTCCTTCATCGCCTTAAACCACTTCCACCAGTTTTGCATGTTAGAAGAGACATATTCTTTATTCAAGACCCCCACATTAAATGTTGTACCGTTATCAATTGTGATGACACAACATAGACACTTTCAAAGATCAAGACTAAGTTCTACCTTTACATCTTTTTAGGACTTGAATAGGAGAGTGTCTGTCTGACTTAGATATCGATACATACCTTGTCATAGAAGACTTCCTTGGATTCTTAACAGTACCTTGGGGAAGTGTGACCTGTGAATTCTCCCTTTGGTGTATATCACCGATCCGTTCTGATCCTGTGTCGGTATTTGGGTTGAGGACGACGTCATTGGGTGTTAGATCTTCTTTGAGTTTTAGTCTCGAAGAGGGGTTCTTCACTCCCGATGAAGTGTAATCGGTGGTGATGAATCCACGGTTTGACCGTGAATTCCTAGTCGGAGATTGTGTAGACGAAATTTCTAGTTACCTTGAAGACGGGTACTCTTGACGTCTTGACACGTTTGACTCTTGAGAAATTTCCCGAACAAACATCTGAGTGGGTGGGGTCCCGGGACGATCTTTGTCGGGAAACTTATCACGGGCCTGAAATGCCCTTTCTCTGAGTAAACAATTAAGATTCCACAACTCACCGTCTCCGGACGACCCTATTAGAGACACTACCTTCGACCACCCGTGGTAGTAGGACTAGAGGGAGAGGGAAGGACTTCGACCGTCCATGAAAACAAAGGGAGAGACCGTCTATGAAAAAAAAAAATACAAGGTCAGTCGTCCGTGGTAGAAGATATGAAAAGAAAACTGAATGATTCGACTACGTACGACGGAATAAGAAAGAGAGAAAGTAAATAAAAAGAAGGTAAGAAAAACTCACATACATCCCTTTTCTTTTGAGGGGACATGACAACCACCATATTTTATAATTATTTGTCTTTAAATTTAATTTATCGTAAACCTCTAGTCTTACCCCTCGAAAGTACGGGACACTATTCTGATAGAAGAGAAGAGGACTGTTCCTGAGTCGGTTACTATTCGGTACTTGAGAAATAAATCATATTGAGAGGGTTGTAGGATAAGGAAAGATATTTTTAAGAGACGAAGGAAACCGTACACCCCTACACGTACATCGACCGGTACTAACGTCTGGGACTTAATGTTAAGAGACGACTAAGGGTCATTTGGGAAGAAACGACCTATTTATAGACCGTTAGATAAACAAAGTTTAGTTGTGACCCTTACATTTAACCATGTCGGTGGTGACTTTTGTCATACCTCAAAGGAGTTTTTTAATTTTTGTCTCGATGATGTACTAAGTCGTTAAGGTGACAACCCATAGATGGACTTCTTTTACTTTTGTGAAGAAATTTTTCTATATACGTGGAGTTACAAGTAAATCGTAACAAATGTTATCGGTTCTATATCTGTTTTGGGTTTCACAGGTAGTTACCTACTTATTTCTACATTATATATGTGTGTGTGTACGTGTGTTTGTGTGTGTTTTACCTCATAATGAGTCGGTATTTTTCTTACTTTATAACGGAAAACGTCGTTGTACCCCCCTAGATCTCTACTAGTATAACTCACTTCAGTTAGTCTCTCTTTTTATACACACAGTGAAATATGCACCTTAGAATTTTTTTATTATGTCTATTTGAATAAAATTTATTCTTTGTCTGAATCTTTCGTTTTAATATCAATAGTTTCCCCTTTCTCCCATCCCTATTTAATCCTTAGACCCTTATTGTGTATATATGATGATATATATTTTATCTATTCGTTGTTCCTGGATCATATATCGTGTCCCTTGATATGAGTTATAAAACATTGTTGAATATATCCTTTTCTTAGACTTTTTCTTATATATATTTTATACATATTTACTTAGTGAAAAGATATGTGGTCTTGATTGTGTCGTAACATTTAATTGGTATGAAGTTAATTGTAAGGGTCTTTATTTTCAGATCTTGGTCTACCGTAGTGACCACTCAAGGTGGTTTGTGAGTCACTTCTTATTTATAGTTAGGTAGAGATTGAGAAGGTTTTTTGACTTTTCTTCTTTGTCAAAGTTTGAGTGAAATGGTCCGGTCGTAATGGAAATATAGTTTTGGTCTATCCGGAGGTGTTGTTTTTCTTTAATATCTGGTTATAGGGACTACTTGTATCTACGTTTTTAGGAGATATTTTATGATGGTTTGACTTAAATTGTTATGTAATTCTTCTAGTATTTTGTACTAGTTCACTCTAAATGAGGTCCCTACATTCTTACCAAGTTGTAGAGGTTTAGTCAGTTACACTATGTGGTGTAATGGTTTTACCTTCGTTTTTTAAATTCTAATAAAGTTATCTACTTCTTTTTCCAAACCTGTTTCAAGTTGTGGATAGATATTATTTTTGAGAGTTGTTTCACTCATAACTGACTTACATGAAGTTGTATCACTTTCGGTCTATACTATTAGGGTGTCTATTGTGTATGAGTTACCACTTTTTAACAAGGTCTTGTTCTGTTTTTACAGGTGAGAGTAGTGAAAATAGGTTGTGTGATAACTTTCAGGATCAGTCTCGTTGTCCCGTTCTTTTTCTTTTTTTTCCGTAGGTTTAACCTTTCCTTATTCATTTTGACAGTAATAAAAATCTACTGTTCTATAATAGTACAGTCCATTATAGACTATAATAATAGTACGGTACTATCACACAGTCTATTATAGACTATAATATAGTACTATTATATTACGGACTATTAATAGATAAACTATCCATTCCTAGATAGTTTTTGACAATCTTGAATATTTATTTAAGTCGTTTGAATGTCCTATGTTAGAGTTATGGGTCTTTAGACAGTGTAAAGATATGTGATTATTGTTTGATAGTCTCTCTCTTTAATTCTTTTTTTTGTAAAAATTAACGTTGTTTTCTTATCGTATTATCTTCACTTAAATTAGTTCCTCCATTTTTACTAGAGGTATAACTTTTGACATTCTGTAATTACTACCTTTAATTTCTTATGTATTTACCTTTGTACAAAGTACGAATACTTAACCCTGTTAAGTATAAAAAGTTTACGGATATGATTGGTTTCGTTAGATGACTATCTTAGTTATTTTTAGAGATGGTTTTAAGGTTACGGTAAAAAGTGTCTTTATCCTGTTGGGTTTTTAAACATTGTTTTCTAGGGGTTATCGGTTTCGTTAGAACTCTTTCTTGTTGTTCCGACCTCCATAGTGTAACGGACTAAAAGCTGACTTAATGTTTCGATGTCATTGGTTTCGTAATACCGTAAACGTATTTTTATCTATTTACTTTGTCTTATCTCTCGAGTCTTTCTTTGTGTACTTATATAACGGTTAATTGAATACTGTTTCCTCCGTTCTTATATGTTACCTCTTTCCCACCCAATAAGGTGTTTATCTCTTTGTCCTGTTGGTATATGTCTTCTTACTATGACCATTGAATTAATTGACTTTCACCTAATTTCCAAACTTAAATTCCGGACTTTGGTATTTTGAAAATCTTCTTTTGTATTCGTCATTCGAACAACCTTAGTATTCGACATTAAAAACTACTAATATATATATATATATATTTAAAAAACCCCCCAGACCGTAGTTTTCGTTTCCATTGTTTTTGTTTTTACTTGTTGACTCTGATGTAGTTTGGTTTTATAAACCAAACTACGTTTAGTAGTTATTTTACTTTTCCGTTAGATGAATTACCCTCTTTTATAAACGTTTCGTAAATAGACCATTCACCAACTATAGGTTTTATATATTTCTTGAGTATCCTGAATTACCGTTTTGTTTTGTTTTGTTAAGAGACAGAGGTGTTAGATTAATTTTTAATTGTCTCACAGACTCCCCTGTAAAAACGTGTGTCTATATTGACATGTACTTAGTGGTTAGTAGTCCCTTTACGTTTAGTTTTGGTATTACTCTATCGTGGTGTGTTGACACTTTTACCGATCGTAGTTTCTCTGTTCTCCATTGTTCTCGACCCCTCCTACACCTTTGAGAACTCGAAATAACCACCTTTACACTTAACTATGTCGGTGATTCCTTTTGTCATACCTTCGTGGAGTTTTTTATTTTTTTGTCCTCCTAGTATACTAGGTCGTCGAGATGAAAACTCATAAAAAGACTTTTTTACTTTTGTGATTGAACTTTTCTATAGATATTGTGGAGGGAGGTACAAGTAACATCGAAATAAATGTTATCGGTTCGGTACCTTTGTTGAACACAGGTATCTCCCTACTTGTCTAATTTTTTTTTACACCCCACACACATATGTATATGTATGTGTACATTATCTTATAATAGTTTATAAGGTAAACTATAAAACTTATAGTTTTTTTCTGTTAGGATAGTACTGTCGTACTTACCTGGAACTCCCGTAATACGATTCACTTTTTTTAAGACTATTTCAAAGACGAGTCAGCACAGGCTGAGAAACGTTGGGGTACTTGGGGTGGTCCGAGGAGATAGGTACCCTAAGAGGTCCGTTCTTATGACCTCACCCAACGGTAAAGGAAGAGGTCCCCTAGAAGGGTTGGGTCCCTAGCTTGGGTCCAGATGGCGTAGCATCCGTCTGCGAAATGGCAGACTCGGTGGTCCCTTTTTTCAGACTATTTCTTTCTGTTTATATGTCAGAGTTATAGACCTAATTTTTTTTTGTTTTTTGTTTTGGGGGTTGTCAGTTGTTCGAGTGTCCGTGTCTCTTCTTTAACCACCAAAGATCTACGTCCCCCACGAAGGGTCCATTACGAACACTATTTCTTGGGTGGACGGTTACATCCTCTTATGCTCTCTACACCCAATCTAGGAACTCAACCCTTCTACGGGACCTCCTCCCATACCGTTGGGTGAGGTCATAAGAACGTACATCGGACTGTCCGATGTCAGGTACCCCACCGCTTCTGAACCTGTACTGACTTCTCTGAATCGTTAGTCCGTGTTCTCCGTTCCGCCACACCATACCCACTTTACTCATTTCTTTCACACTTCCATGTTTGAAGGTCAATATTTTATTATTTCAGAACCCCTACATTAAACGTCGTACCACTGACTATCCCGGATCTATCCCCGAGTATCATATTTACCGAGTAATACAACTACGCGTTTGTTTCTTATTTTAGTGTCACTAGGAACTCTGACTGTTTTAACGGGTTCGTTGTAAGACAAAAGAGTGACCACGGATGGAAGAGTTCCGATACTCTGGTGGTCTAAGGTCTGGAGGTCGATGCACTACCGTCCTGAGTTGATGTCCGATTTTTAATTGGTAGAGAAGTCTCTTGAACTTTTTGGACATACGTCCAGTCCTTCGTTGTCAATCTTGACCTGTACGTTGTTGTCTGACCAAGGTTTATCCTTTTCCTCATGTAGTTCCGACATATAGCAGTGGGAAGAATAAATTGAAGATACGTCTCATATAGTACTCTTTGCGACCCGACGTTCTTCGTGTTCGACCTTAGTTCTAACGACTCTCTTTATAGTTATTGGAGTCTATACGTCTACTATGATGGGAATACCGTCTTTCACTTCTTCTTGATTTCTCGGAGAACTACTTTCAGTCCTCTCACTTTTTCGACCGAATTTCGAGTTGTAAGTCTTTTACTTCTGGTACCGTAGACCAGGGTAGTGAAGTACCCTTTATCTACGCCTTTGTCACCTTTGTCACAGTCTGAAATAAAAACCCCTGAGGTTTTAGTGACGTCTACCACTGACGTCGGTACTTTAATTTTCTGCGAATGAGGAACCTTCCTTTCAATACTGGTTGGATCTGTCGTATAAGTTTTCGTCTCTGTAATCAAACGGTGTTTTCAGGTAGATCAGTTCCGATACCAAAAAGGTCACCAGTACATACTTACACTCTCAACCTGACACTTCTTTAGGCTCGTGACTTCTTAACTACGAAAACTTGACACCACAACCTCTTCTGAGAACTCTCAGGGAACATGACGTTCCTCTAGGTTGGTCAGGTAAGATTTCCTCTAGTCAGGACCCACAAGTGACCTTCCTGACTACAACTTCGATTTTGAGGTCATAAAACCGGTGGACTACTCTTCTCGACTGAGTAAACTTTTCTGGGACTACGACCCTTTCTAACTCTCGTCCTCCTCTTCCCCTGCTGTCTCCTACTCTACCAACCTACCGTAGTAGCAGAGTTACCTGTACTCAAGACCACACTCAACCGTAACCTGTCCCTCCGGACCGTACGACGTCAAGGACCTCAGTGTTTCTCAGCCTGTGTTGACTCACTTGACTTGACTTGAGTCTCTTGAAAAGTAACCACCCCATGTTCTCTCTGGGGACAGTCTTTCCCTCCTGTGACCTAGAGGAATTCCCGGTCAGTGGGAGTGTAAAGGGAGATTATTTAAAGAAAAAAATGGACTGACGGACCGAACGAGAGAAAATGAGACGTGAACGGAATGTCACTGTTATGATACAACGGACACTTTCTTCCATCTAAAATTTTCAAGAGTAGTGTTCTTTTCTTTAAGGGATTGACGTATAACACTGTCTACAATTGATCTGAATGAAACCACTAGTAAAGTGTTATATATTTATATTTTTTTTTTCAAATCCCCACATTTTTCTTTAGTAACTTGCAACGTGTCGATCAATTATATCTTTGATCTTTGACCTTCATCTTAGATCCAATGAAAGATACAAGGGAATCCAAAGTAGAAATGAGTCGACTAAAAGTCATGGATGAACTTATTAACTTCCACTATAGTAATTGGATCCGTCCACTTTCACTTTCAGTGAGTCAGCACAGGTTGAGAAACACTGGGTTACCTGATGTGTCAGGTACCTTAAGAGGTCCGGTCTTATCACCTCACCCATCGGAAAGGGAAGAGGTTCCCTAGAAGCTTTGGGTCCCTAGCGTGGGTTCAGAGGACGTAGCGTCTTCTAGGAAATGGTCGACTCGGTGTTCCCTTCGGGTTCCATCCGTCCACCGGAGGTACAAAACAGACATCGAAAGACATCTGTATGAGAACTCCCCAGAACCAAGTAACGATTAGTCTTTACCCTTGATGTCCTGTCTGTGGCAATACAACAGACCGGGAAAAGTTTTAGTCTCATCATGTTGTAACATGATCCTTCCTCCTACGTTGGGGTGACCTCTCCCGGTGATGTAAAAAGAGGTCTCACCCTCGAGTCTCAGGTAACTAAAGTACAAGGTTATCAGTCTTATTCTTCTAGGACACCGGTCCTAGAAGAGGGACGGTACCGGTACGACTGGGACGTAAAAGGCTTAGGGAGGTGAATTATGAATTGTCATACCGTCCCACGAGAAAAGGTTACTACCTTGTTACAAATCGTAACAAAGACCCTTTGAAGATTGAACTTAAATACGATAAAGATAAAGAATAAAGTCTAAATTTCGAGTCAAGCCAAGTCAGTGAGTCAGCACAGACTGAGAAACGCTGGGATACTTAGCGTCGTACGGTCCGGGTCCGGATTAGTTTTATAGTCTTATGAACGGTCTGACCGACAACAAGGAAATCACACGTCTGAGTTCTGAGAGAAGTTAAGGGAGTCGGAGGTATCATTGTCCGGGTTGGGGTTATACCCATCCCGGGTCCCGTTTTAGTGTTCACCTCGAGGTCAGAGACTTACAGATTTATCATTCTTCGTTAGTTAGTTTAGTTTGTTTGACATTTCATTTTGTATAAGGCAGAAAGATGAAACTATGCAAATAGATTACTTTAAAATTTTATGGCGATATCAGGTATCGCAGCGTTGCTCAGTCTGTACTGACTTCACTGAATCGTACGTGTTTTGACTAAAAATATACTGACGTTTAGTTATTTTACAGTTTCTGTGTTTATAATAATGCCTCCCGGACAAACCAACTACCATACCGTTTCACATCAAAAGGCATCACCAAGTCTCCCATTTCTTAGACGGACGTTACGTCCTCTGGACCCAAGTAAGGGACCCAGTCCTTCTACGGGACCTCTTCTCTTACCATTAGGTGAGGTCATATAAGAACGGACCTCTTAAAATACCTGTCTCCTCGTATCGTCCGATATCAGGTACCCTAACGTCTCAACCGGTACTAACTCACTCAAAGTGTGTGTATCGTTATAGGTCTATTCTTTGTTTCATTTCTATATGTAGTAAGTGAATAAAAAAAATAATTTAAAAATAAAAATGAAATAAAATGAAATGTTATGACATAACCAAAACGGTATGTAACTGTACTTATGGGGTGCCCACATGTACGCAAGGGTTTATACTTGAGCGGAGGGTGGAGGGAGGGGTATTGTAGAGGGACCCAGTAGGGACACGTGGTCGGGATTCGTAGGACATAGGACGTAACTTGTATCTGATCGCTAAGTAAAGAATGTACTATCATATGTACAAAGTTACGGTAAGAGGGTTTAATAGGGTGGGAGAGGGAGAGGGAGTCTCAGGTTTTCAGGTAATATGTGTAGACACAGAGAAAACGACAGAGCGTATGTCCCAGTAGTAACGGTAGAAAGATTTAAGGTATATATACACAATCATATGACATAACCATAAAAAGAAAGACCGAATAAAGTGAGACATATTAGTCGAGGTCAAAGTGGGTAGAGTACTCTTGACTAAGTTTACATAAGAAAAATTACCGACTCATTATGAGGTAACACATATACATGGTGTCGAAAGAATAGGTAAGTAGACGACTACCTGTATATCCAACAAAAGTGCAGGACCGATAATATTTGTCACGACGTTACTAGTAACCCCATGTACACAGAGAAAGTTAAGACCAAAGGAGCCAGTCATACGGGTCGTCACCCTAACGACCCAGTATTCCGTCGAGATAAACGTTAAAAAATTCCTTAGAGGTGTGACAAGAGGTATCACCGACATGATCAAACGTAAGGGTGGTTGTCACATCCTCCCAAGGGAAAAGAAGTGTGGGAGAGGTCGTAAATAACGAACGTCTAAAAACCTAGCGTTTGTAAGACTGACCACACTTAACCATGGAGTAACACCAAAACTAAACGTAAAGAGACTATTACTCACTACAACTCGTAGAAAAGTACACAAACGATCGGTAGGCATACAGAAGAAACCTCTTTACAGATAAATCAAGAAACCGGGTAAAAAACTATCCCAGTAAATAAAAAAGACCTTAACTCGACGTATTCAACGAACATATAAAAACTCTAATCAACAAACAGTCAACGAAGTAAACGATAATAAAAGAGGGTAAGTCTTCCAACAGAAAAGTGGAACGAATACAAAAGGAAACAACTCGTCTTCGAAAATTAAAATTAAACTAGGGTAAACAAATAAAAACGAAAATAAAGGTCTTAAGACTCCCCACCTAGTATCTCCTAGGATGACACTAAATACAGTCTCTCACAAAACGGATACAAGAGGAGATCCGCAAAATATCATAAACCAGAATGTAAATCTAGAAATTAGGTAAAACTCAAATAAAAACACACACCACAATCTTTCTTAGTTATATCACTTTTTCTCATATGATGGGTTTCGTTAGATGTTTAAGTTACTTTAGGGAGAGTTCGATGGTCGCTATAAAAAGTGTCTTGATCTTGTTTATTAAAGTTCTAAACATACCTTTATGTTTTTTGGAGCTTATCGGTTTCGTTAGAACTCTTTCTTCTTACCTTGACCTCCTTAGTTGAACGGACTGAAGTCCGAGATGATGTTTCGGTGTCAGTAGTTCTGTCATACCATAACCGTGTTTCTGTCTTTATATCTAGTTACCTTGTTTTATCTTTCGGGTCTCTATTTAGGTGTGTGTATACCTGTGGAATAGAAACTGTTTCCTCCGTTCTTATATATTACCTCATTTCTGTCAGAGAAATTGCTCACCACGACCCTTTTGACCAGTTGGTGAACATTTTTTCACTTTGATCTAGTGAAAGATTGTGGTAAGTGTAAGTGAATAAAATTTTTCAACGATTCTCTCATCTAGAATACTTTACTACCTACAATTGGTCTGAATGACCCCATTAGTAAAACATCATATATGTATATAATTTAGTAACACAACATATGGACTCCGAATATATTATGATATACGGTTAATATAGAGTTTTTGAGATCTTTGTTGTAAAAAAATTTTTTCCCATGACTTAAAGTTTCTGTATTTAGGTTTTCTCCTTCTCATTTACATCGTATTATTTATGTAATTTTGACGTTTGAAAAGAAAAGTCTATTTACATTTGGTTATTTATTAAGTCTCCGGGTTTATAGATGATCTAACGACTTTAAAAGGAGTTTATTCGATACGTTTTCTCTTAAGAACCTTTACGGACTTCACATGTGTTTTATAAAAAGTGTTTCTATAAATTTTGTAACATTTAGTAGAGAAGACTTTACGAGGTTGAAATTCAGAAAATTGATGTAATCCTAGTAACGGAACCTTAAATTGGGAAATAACTTTCCGTCGTAATATCCCGAATTATATCTAACAGATCCGAGTTTTATAATTATACGACTTAATTATATATTATAATTTTATATTATAAAAGTAGTAACCGGTTTAGTTGTAAAGAAGACCTACTTTATAAACAAAGGTTCCAAAAACAAACGAAACAAAAGAGAAGAGTTGTAAAGTCACCAACAATACCACTTTTTAATAAAAGACAAAATCGATTACGGTAGTCAGATTTGAGAACAATATTATTCTAAGTTTCCTCGTTTTAATTAAACTGACCTAGAACCATTCTCAAAATTGAAACTAAAGTTGTTTCATCTAAAAAGTTTTCACTTTTTAGTCAAAACAACTTCCATTCTGTCTTCTTTATTTTTCTTGTCTTTGTTCTCTGAACTAATTGGATAATGATTTTTACGTTCTCAAAAGATGTATTCAACTGAAAGATTTTAAGTCAATTTAAATTAAACTTGAAAAAACTGTTTTAATATATTGGAGAGAGGTTTACATAAACCGTAAAATTAACAACTTTATCCTTAAAAGTCCTTTATGTATTAAATATGTTTATAAATACGTAGTAAATAAATTTATAATAAAATATATATTATATATTATAACTTACTTTACTTATCTGTTTCAGAGTAAAAACTCAAGGAATCATATAAATAACATAAAACACGACTGATGAAAGTAAAACCGCAAAGTGTGACTATAATAAAAAATATGGTTTCAAAATATAAAAATTTTTAATAAACTCATCCAAAATAATAAAAAGATCAATCAGTTTACCATATTGTTGTGTCAAAGTCAAAATAGAATGAGTCCTAAGTAATCTGAAGTTAAATAGGATATACTAATTTGAAGTGTTAAAATCGAATATAAATTACAAGTTTTAACCGTTACAATATAAAAAATGGTACAGAGTGTCATCAATTTTAAAACGTACACGAGACGAATTAACGAGTCAGTATAAACTGAGAAACGTTGGGGTACCTGACATCGGGTGGTCCGAGGAGACAGGTAGCCCTAAGAGGTCCGTTCTTATGGTCTTATCCAACAGTACGGGAGGAGGTCCTTTTCAAACGTATGAATACGAACAAATTCTTTATATACACCAAAAAATTTTAAATAGAGGGTCTTATTACCTTTATTTTTGTTTTGTTTTGTTTTTTGTTTACCCTGGATGGATTTGAGTCGTTTCCTTTGTTATTTGTTTTAATTTTCTGTTGTATACCTGACCCCCTTTTATAAACGTTTACTACACTGGTTATTTCCTAATCAGAGGTTTTAAATATTTGTCGAATACTACGAATTGTCGGAATCTTGTTTGTGGAACGAGTTTTTACCCGTCTTCTGGACTTGACTGTAAAGAGGTTTCCCCTATATGTCTACCGGTTGTCCGTGTACTTTTCTACAAGTTGTAGAGATCAATAATCTCTTTACGTTTACTTTTGATGTCATCCTATAGTGGAGTGTGTCCAGTCTTACCAATAGTAGTTTTTTTGGGTGGTTGTTTACGAATTCTCCGACACCTCTCTTCCCTTGGGAGGATGTGAGAACCACCCTTACATTTAACCATGTCAGTGGTACTCTTTCCATACCTCCAAGGAATTTTTTAATTTTTATCTCGATGGTATACTGGGACGTTATGGTGAGGATCCGTATATAGACCTTTTTTTGTACTAGGCTTTCCTATGTACGTGGGGTCACAAGTAACGTCGTGCCAAATGTTACCGATTCTGTACCTTCGTTGGATTTACAGGTAACTTTCTCCGGACCTATTTCTTCTATACCATGTCTATATACCACCCTATAACGAGTCGGTAATTTCTCTTAATTTATTACGGTAAACGTCGGTGTACTTACCTGGGTCTCTCACAGTAATTCAATCTGTCTTTTCCTCTTTATAGTATAATAAAGGAAGTATACACCTTGGATTTTTCTTTATTATGTTTACTTGAATACTTTGTCTTTCTCTGAGTGTCTGAATCTTTTGTTTGAATACGAACGATCCCCCTTCCCTATCAATCCCTCAAACCCTTCCAGTGCATGTGTGACGATATAACCTATTGGTTATCACTGAAAACATATCGTGTCCCTCGAGATAGATTACAATACACGGTCGGACCTACCATCCGCCTAATCCCCCTCTTACCTATGTACATATACATACCGACAATTGGACCTTGATGGTGTCGTAACAATTAACCGATATAGGATTATATTTTACTTTGATTTTTTTATTTTATTTTATGTGTCATTTAAATTTTTTTTGGTGTTTCTATACACAACGTAGATAATACTTGTTCTGTTAAAAGATCCATAAAATTCTTGAGACGTCTAATTAATCTGTACCTAGGACGACAGTTTCACATGTGTCGTAAATCCCTTTTATTCTAAACATGGTTATTTTAATTACGTTTACCTATTACTTTACATTGCATTTTACATTCCACTGTAGTCTTGTCTCTCCTAAAGTTAAGTGGACCTTCGTATTTTGTTACAGAACTACTACTCTGTTCATCCTAAAGATCAACGTATTCACCTTACCCGTTTCGTCTTGTCCGTTTTCTTAAAGTACCTTAAGAGGCCCCACCCCCCCCTTATCTTTTTAAGAAGTTCGTTTATACCCTTCTACTCCATCCTGTAACCTAAACTAATTATGTTACTACACGATCTCAACCGACCATAACCGAACTCTCTCGGCAACTTAAAAACTTTTAAAATAATTTGTCGACTGTAGTAAAACCACCGAATTTGAGTCGGTACTACCTCCCTCATAAATGTGGTACCTTTAACAGTTCACGATGTTCAGTCCCGATCTCTACCAAGCAGGTCTTTCGACCAACAATTTGTAAACGGTTGTATGACGATCTAGGTAGACCGGAACTTATGGTCTACGAGTCGTAATAAGTAAAATACAATAATCCACAACTATGTCGAAAATGAGAAAACTTCCTCTGAGAAAATCTTTCTTTTATGAATTAATCTGTATGATGATGATGATGATTCAGTGAAGTCAGCACAGACTGAGACACGCTGGGGTATCTACCGTCGAGTGGTCCGAGGGGGCAGGGACCCTAAGAGTTCTGTTCTTGTGACCTCACCCAACGGTAAAGGAAGAGGTTACGTACTCTCACTTTTCACTTTCACTTCAACGAGTCAGCACAGGCTGAGAATCGCTGGGACACCTGACATCGGGTGGTCCGAGGAGGTAGGGACCCTAAAAGGTCCGTTCTCATGACCTCACCCCACGGTAACGGAAGAGTTCAACCAACTTTTATTCTTGTAAAATAATCCACTCTATTTTCAGTATTTCACAGAAGATAACGTGATTTGTGTTTTAACTTTTCTCCAATTGTGACCACCACACCGTATGTAGCTGTACTATCTTTTTAGATTCATTCCTCGTATACTGTTCAAAATTGGTACTCATTTCTCGTCATCAATAACACCATGTACTTGTCGAACAGTATTTTCGGGTATCCAGACGGTTGTGTATCAAGTGTAACGACGATCAGAACCCCCTCTCCCTTACTCGATGACAATCAACGAAGAAGACTTCCTTGACGGACGTACCACACGAAATACTGATCTCTTCCGTCTCCCGCTCGAAGACATACTACTTAACGAGTGAGAGGAGTGCCTGATCTCGAGTATGAATTTTGTCGTGTTTAACGTTCTGATCTCGAACTTCCTTAGGGATCTTCGTTTCGCGACACAAGACATCCAGTAAAGAACAAGGAAGACCGACTACTCTTCCTTACGAAATAATTAAGAAAAGTAGTCCTTACTCGAACAAATGGTCTCTTTCTCCGTAAGATACTTATCGAATCAAACTCGTTGTAAGGTTATTTCTTCACACTTTTTAAGGGACTTCAGAATTATAAACGGAATCCACAAGTCCGGAAGTCCTTCGTTTTTCTAGTTTTGTTCTAAACGATAGTGTTGAAACCTTAGGTCCCATTTCAAAAAACGAGACGTGGCATCGACCCGAAGTCCCGTATACACTTGTGGGGTCTTCGTATCCGGTTCCAAACAACACACACAGGTACATAAAAAAGACTTTTTTGTAGGTCTCCAAAAGGGTCTAAGAGTTGACCTAGAGACGACAGGTTTGACGAATGACGGACAGGTTAGATAGTCAAAAGACGGTGGAGAGTTCCTAATTAGTGACGAAACCGATAAGAATCTGTATGAACGTACAAAAAATCCTCTGTTCTCCTTTTAAGTACAGAAAACAGTTTATCTCCTTACTGAATAAGGGTTTCCAAAAGAGAAAAAGTTCTTTGATCAGTACTCTTTACGAAAATTTACAAAACTCCGTACTGTATATAAGATAGAAAACTAGGAATACTTTTTCACTTGTCCATAATAGTGAAGATAATAGGACTTTACTCTTGATCTCTTAATCCCGAATCCTTAGAATTAGTCTTAACCTGTAACGGAACCTTGAATTTTTATTTACTGTGTTAATGAGGTTTTATAAGTCTAAATTAACTAGACCTCATCTCACAGTCATAGACGTATAACATTCTCCAAGAGGTTCACTAAGATCACACGTCAGGTCAAACCCTTGGTGACACCACCCACTTAACGAAATTCTTACCTTAAACACAAACTACACTCGTACTCTAATAATATCGAAGATGGTATAGTAAGACACCAAATCTGTTGATTTATTATTCTTCAATAACATACTTCAATCATTCTGTCCGTTACAATAACTATCTTTGTTTTAAAAATTTTTGTGAACGTTTCATTACCTATGGAGATTTCTCCTTAAAAACCTGTTTTCTTGATATCTCGTTACTTTCTGTAGTATTTCTTTTCCTCTCTACTCTTAATAATTTTTTTTGATAGTGATTAAAGTCTTTTAAATTCTGAAATTTGTGTAAAATTCTACTCCAGTCGTGTTGTATTTTAAGTATACTTACCATTAATAGTTTTTGTCGTTAAAGTAAATTTTTTAATTCTTATTTGTACTATTAGAGACTAAAATAAGTAGGATACTGAAAATAATTATAGAAAGACCCACGATCTATGAAAACATAAGAATGTATATAGGGTTCGAAACGAGATTTATGGACCCCGAAGGGTTCACCGTGATCACCATTTTTTTACACGGACGGTTACGTCCTCTATAAATTCTCTGTACCCAAGATAGGGATCCAGTCCATCTAGGAGTCTCCTCCCGTACCGTTAGATGAGGTCATAAGAACGGACCTCTCGGGGTACCTGTCTCCACGGACCGTACAATGTCAGGTACCCCAGTGTTTCTCAGTCTGTACTGACTTCACTTAATCGTATGTGTGTATATATCAATCCGATGAATCTTTACTAGACCAGGAGCACCTAGAAGGAAAATTTCAAACTATTGCTCTCGGTCTTATCGTAAATCAGATCCGTTTTGATACCTTTTAAGAAGTCTGAACCCTTAAGGTCTGGTGGACTGGACGGAGATCTCTTTGGATATACGTCCAGTGCTTCGTTGTCAATCTTTACCTGTACCTTGTTGACTGACCAAGGTTTATCCTTTTCCTCATGCAGTTCCGACATATAACAGTGGGACGAATAAATTGAATGTACGTCTCATGTAGTACTCTTTGCGACCTGACCTTCTTTGTGTTCGACCTTAGTTCTAACGGTCCTCTTTATAGTTAGTGGAGTCCATACGTCTACTGTGGTGGGAATACCTTCTTTTACTTCTCCTTGATTTTTCAAAGAACTACTTTCACTTTCTCCTCTCACTTTTTAAACCGTATTTCGAGTTGTAAGTCTTTTGCTTCTAGTACCGTAGGCCAGGGTAGTGAAGACCCTTTATCTACAAAGGTGAAGGTCACCTTTGTCACAGTCTGAGATAAAACCCCCCGAGGTTTCAGTGACGTCTACCACTGACCTCGGTACTTTAATTTTCTACGAACGAGGAACCTTCCTTTGAATACTGGTTGGATCTATCGCATAATTTTTCGTCTCTGTAATGAAACGGTTGTTTCCAGACAGATCAGTTCCGATACTAAAAAGGTCATCAGTACATACCTACACCCTCAACCTGACACTTCTTTCGACTCACGGCTTCTTAACTACGAAAACTTGACACCACAACCTCTTCTGAGAACTCAGGAAACCTGACGTTCCTATAGGTTGGTCAGGTAAGATTTCCCTTAGTCAGTACCCACAAGAAACCTTCCTTACTACGATTTCGACTTTGAGGTCATGAAACCGGTGGAGTACACTTCTCAACTGAGTAACCTCTTCTGAGACTACGACCCTCCCTAACCCCCGTCCTCCTCTTCCCCTGCTGTCTCCTACTCTACCGACCTACCGTAGTGGTTGAGCTACCTGTACTCAAACTCACTTGAGGCCCTCAACCACTACCTGTCCCTCCGGACTGCACGACACTTAGTACCCCAGTGTTTCTCAACCTGCGCTGACTCGCTGACTCGACTTGACTTCGAAGAAATCTCATCTCCGAGTTAGAAAAGTAGAATTTAAGTATTAGATGACGACAAGTTGACATTAGTTAGTAAGCTCGAAATAATTGAAATATTACAGAGTTTCCTAAGGTTGACACTAAAGGGGTAAGGACCTTTGACAAGAAGGACAAGAGTAAAACCTCGGTAACAAGAACGACAAGATATGTCATCTCTCGCGGGTGCTGTGTTACAACCGACACTTCCCATCCGTAGACGGAAAGAGGATGACGGAATAGATAAAACTGTGACACTTTAGTAGGGTGTAAAGTTATAGGAAGTCCTTTAAGTGAAATCACGAAAGTTAACCTTTTTTAGAGATAGTGAAGAAAAAGGGGTATTTAGAAGACTATACTATAACTAGTTTTAAATATAATGTGATTTTAACCGATTGTAACTAATTTCAAAAACTGTTTGTAAATTGAGGACGATATAAAAGGACCGTTTATCTTCCCCTTTTCCACCTTCATCTCTGTCTAAAGGAGAAGAACCCGAGATTTTAGTGACACCTACTACTGACGTCGGAACTTTAGTCTTCTGTTAACCAAGAACCGTCCTTTTGATACTGTTTGGATCTGTCACACAACTTTCCGTCTTTGTAACGAAACGACTGTTTCCAGACATACCAAAAGGGTCACCAGTACATGGTTACACTCTCGACCTGGCATTTCTTCCGTCTTACAGTTTCTTGACTACGGAAACTCAACACGACCTTTTCCGAGGACTTTAAGGGAACCTGTCATTCCGCTAGTTTAGTCAGTCGGAATTCCCTTTCGTTGGGACTTATCAATAACTTTCCCGGCTATGACTTCGACTTTGAGGTCATAAAACCAATAGACTACGCTTGTCGACTGAGTAACCTTTTCCGGGACTACGACCCTTTCTATCTCCCGACTTCCTCTTCTCCCGTAGTCTCCTACTCTACCGACCTACCGTAGTGGCTACGTTACCTGTACTTGAACCCGTTTGAAGTCCTCTACCACTCTCTGTCCCTCCGGACCGTACGATGTCAGGTACCCCGACGTTTCTCAACCTGCACTGACCCATTGACTTGTTGTTGTTATACGTATTCTGGAAAAAAAAAAAAAATTAGATGATTCGAGTTGATATTAAAAACACAGGGAACCCTGTATCGTTTTACGGCTTCTTTTGTACAAATTACACACTAAACCAACGTTGGACCGTAATCGACCGATATACTTGAGACTGAACCAAGACTGACTGAAGAGAACATAATGAGTCCTCGTAATAATTAGTATAAATTTACTTATTTAGAGTCGTATAAGAGTAGGTGATTGATGCATTTTTCGTCTAACTAGTGTTTACTTATGGACATAAAACTTTAAAAACGAAAACATGGAAAAGTAGTCAAGTGTAAACTTTGGTCAAACAGAAAAACCAGTGGAACTGAATTGTGGGTGTAAGACTAAGAGGACTAGAAGTGAGTGTACTTTGTGAACAACGTAGGATTAAAATAACGAGACCTCCTGTTGAGAAGGAAAACCCAGGGAATCCTGGAATAAAGAGATGAGAGATTTCTATGTATCAGATGTAAAAGTCAATGGTACTGTATATGATAAAAATTAACTGATCTATGATATGTTAGTCTGTCCTAAAATTATAATTAATGACTACTATGCCGTCTCTGCGTCGTTTCAAACTACTCCCTCCTTTGGACATTAGACTTTGTTCTTGAAGTGAAGTTTTAATGACCGTTTTATGTCTGATTCTTCTTTCTACCCTCAATTGGACCTCGATTCGTCCCCTTACGTATTGTAGTGACGAATGACGAAACTAAGGAATCCCGTAAAGTGTTACTTAGTAACTTTATAAAGGGTAAACAACACCAGAACACTGTAAACCCTCTCTTTATCCGAACACTCAAAGGATAAATTCTCAAAGGGAAGATTAAAAATATTCATACTAAAGAGGTACTTAAAATATTCCTTTAGATTTCATCCCGATAAACTCTTCTTTTGTTAACCTTTATTCTGTCAAACTTTTATTGTAGAAACAAAACCTCTTCGGTACGACTTCTTTTATCGACGTTGTACTGAAACCTTCTTTTATAAAATCATGAAACATTTATTAATTCATTAAACATGGTTTTCTCTCGAGGTTGTTGTTGTTGTTTTTTTGTAAAAATTCTCAGTTTTTGATTCTAAACTTACTTAGTGTTCGACCTGAGTGAGTTTCTTTTCTCGAGACTTTTAACATCGTTACTCTCATTTAATATATTTCAATGAAAAATTTATAAATATAGGTAAATTCCTATTAGCTAACAAACTTATTTAACATAATCACATAACACGGTGAGTATTTTCTATATCATTATTTTACACACTGTTGTTCGTGTCTCCAGTTTTCCCCTTGTCACTTTCTTACGATAAAATTCCAAGAATACAATATACACTTAATCATATTATAGGGAACTTCCATGTGACACTATTCAATTTTTAAATATAGTATTTAAGATTTCGTTGGGGACTTTAATGTTTCTTATATCGATGAACCTTGTTTTCTCTCTAAGTTATTTTAGTAATTTTTCTTTTAGGAGTTAGTTAGGATTTCTTTCACTTTTTATCCTTTTTAATTGTTGTCTACCCTGTTATTCTTTTGTTTATCACTTTCCTACATAAATTTGAACTAGTTTCCCTTACTGTCTCCTACTCTACCAACCTACGTAGTGACTACGCTACCTGTACTCAAACTCATCGAGACCCTCTACCACTACCTATCCCTTCGGACCACACGACGTCAGATACCCAACCTATACTGATTCGCCGACTTGACTTGACTTGAAGTTATTAAAGTCATTTTCATTTACCGGATTTTTAGGGTTAATTTCCGTTTTTTTACCTATTTTTTCGTTTTGAGTTAATATATGTCAGATAGTACTAAAGAAATTTATAGTACTAGTTTCATCTAATTTTCCCTTTTTACAAATAGGACAATTGTGATTATTTTTCTTTCGACCTCACCGATATAATTACAGTCTGTTTCTTCTGAGTCTCGTATTCTTATTATGGTCCCTATTCTAGTGATATATTGTTACTATTTCTCTCATTTAAGAAGTCCTCCCGTATTATTAGGATTTATAAATACACGGATTATTGTCTTAAAGTTTTATATCTTTCGGTATCAACTGTCTTATCGTTCCTCTGTATCCGTTTAAGTGTTAAAGAAAGTCCCTAAACTAAGAAGAGGAAATAAAAGTACCTTATTTCTCTGTTTTCCTTTAGACATTCTTATGTCTCAGAATTACTATAATAGTTCGTCCAGATGGATTGACTGTGAATATCTCGTGAGGTACGGTTTTTTTTTTTTTTTTTAGTCACATTTGAAAGTTCTCAGTATTCAGTTCTAAGTTATCCAAATTTCCTAATTTCAGTATTGTCGTATACAACAGTCTGGCGTTAATCTATAATTATTACTTTTTTTAGAGATTTTTGGAAACTCATAAACCTTTAAATTTTGTCAAAAGTTTTTTCACACACAGTCACTTTTTCTGTCACCTTTGATCTTTCACAATAATTGACTTACTTTTACTTTTACGTCACACAGTATGGAACACCTTAAGTCAATTTCGTTATGATTTACCCTTTAAATACCATGATAGATGGATATAATCGTTCTTATTTCTTGTGTTTAGTTACTAGAGTCCGAATTAAAATTCTTTTATCTTCTTATCTTCTTTTATTTTGACTAAATTCATGACAAATACGACATTTTATATTCATTATTTCTGCTCGTTTTTATTTTCTTACTTTTTTAATTTTGCACACACACACAATCAATGAGTCAGTACAGACTGAGAAACTTGTGGTACCTGATATCGGACGGTCCGAGGAGACAAGTACCCTAAGAGATCCGTTCTTATGACCTCACCCAACGGTAAGGGAAGTGGCCCTCTAGAAGGACTGGGTCCCTAGTCTCCGACTAACATAGTCTACTCCTTTTAATTTAAAATGCTCCTAGTAGTCCTTTTAATCTCACTTCTATGTTTAATGGTCGTAGTTCTACTCTCTTTACTGCAGTGGTGTCTTAAATAGGTACAATTTTCACAATATTTCCTCATAATAGAATTTTCATACAATTATTTAAATTACTTAATGTCCTTGACTTATTTATAGACCTTTCTGTTTTGATGTTTTCAAATGAGTTCTTCTTTATCTATTGAACTTATCAGGGTTTTACTCATTTCATTGACTTAAATCAGGTACCCCAACGTTTTCTTAGTCTATACTAAATCACTGACTTTTTATCGCCGTCTCAACTTAAACTTCAATTTTATGAAGGGTGTGTCCTTGAGGACTGGGTCTACCGAAGTGATACCTAGGACAGTCTGTACATTCCTTCTTTATTATGGTCATCACATTTATAGGAAGGTCTCCAAAAAATTTTTTCTCTTTCAAAGGGTTATGCAAGGTGTTAAAATCGTAATAAGACTGTAACTTTGATCTGTTTCTGTAATGTTCCTTTTTTAACGTATGGTTATAAGGAGTACCTATTTTGTTTACAATTCTTATAACATTAGTTTAAGTTGTTGAACATTGTGACTATTATGTAACTCCCGTGTATGTCAAATAGGGTTCTTACATACCAAGCAAATTTTAAACTTTTAGTTAGATTAAATAGTTTATTAGTCTGTTTTTTTCTTGTTATATCAGAGAATGATATACGCTTTTCTGTAAACTGTTTATGTCAGAAAAGGACTCATTTTTAAGAGTAGTTCACCCTGCTCTTTCTTTGTAGAAGTTGAACGAGACCTGCAGATACTCTTTGAATGACTATTGTACTAAAGATTGTCACTTTCTGACTTAAGAAGTATTCTAGTCCTTTTTCCACTCTTATAAATGAGAGTGGTAAATATAAGTTGTAACATGACTCAAAATCGACCGTATGATTTTGTTTTTTTTATTATCCACGATTCCAACTTTTTCATCAACATTTGGACAAAAATAAACGTCTGTTTCATTTGTGGTTTTTAAGATATTTAGATGTTTTCTGTGATCACAATCAATCGTTCAAATCGTTCAAACATCCTGTGTTCTAATTATATGTTTAAAATTAACTTAAAGATATACGAGTCTTGATTATAAACATTTAATTCTAGAAATGGTACTTTTGATATTTCATAACGACTCTCTTTTTAAAATCTTTTGAATTTTTACCTCTCTATAATCCAACCGGTTTTCAAGTAAACCCAAAAGGTATTCTAGAAAGTCTTTTTGGGTCTGTTTGAAAAACCTATCGGTGGAAATAGTACAAGTATCAAACCTTCTGAATTATAAAAAGTCTACAGAAAAAACAAATTAGATATTTAAGTCACACTAGTGATAGTTTTAGGGTCTTCCTGAAAAAAAAAAATTTATCTTTAAACATACAAATAAGACAAGTATACTTTTACGTTTGTGCGACCTTATGGGTTTTCGTTGAAATTTTTCCTCTTCGTTCCAACTTCCTGAATGTGAAGGACAGAAGTCATTAAAAATATTTTGGTATCGTTAGTTTTGTCACACCATAACCGTAGTCCTATTTTTTTCTACTCAGGTTTTTGTCTGTGTGTATACGTATCAATTGACTAAAAACTGCTTCTACGTTTCTGTTAAGTTACTTACCTATCAAAGAAGTTATTCACAACTGATTGTTAACCCGATAAGAAAACGTTTGTTAGGTTTATGAAGTTACAGATGGAATATCGTACATGTTTTTAATTGAGTTTTACCTCTTATCTAGTTTCGTATTTGGATTTTAAAAATTTAAAGATCCTCTTTTGTAATACAATTCACTTTCTAAAGGATTTGTGTTGAGGTTTCTGTCCGAGGTACTTTTTTTTTTAACCATTCAACTTGAAGTTGTTTTACTTCTTACTTCGAGAATCTTTCTGTGATAAATTCTCTGAGTTTCCCGTTCTGTTCGTGTGTGACCCTCTTTCGAAAACGTTTAGTGTGTAGACTATTTTCTAAATATAAGTTATGTATATGTTTCAGAAAGTTTTGAGTTTTTATAAATTTTCACTCGTTTTATAAACTTATATGTGAAATGGTTTCTTCTAGATAACTACCGTTTATTTGTATAATTTTATGATTTACAGTTAATAGTAATCCATTTACGTTTTATTTTTGTGATACTCTATGGTGATGTATAGATAATGTCTACAGGTCATAATTCTAACTAGTACATTTCATGACCTTTCCTCCACCTTCTCACCTTTAAAGTATATAGTGACCATCCTTACATTTTATACACACTCACGAGTCAACACAAGTTAAGAAATGCTGGTGTACCTGACGTCGGGTGGTCTGAGGAGACAGGTACCTTAAACGGTCCGTGTTTATGACATCACCCAACGGTGTATATATATATATATATACGTGTGTGTGCGTATATATATATGTGTGATATATATATATATATACACATATATACAGATACGACACGACTCAGGAGTCTCAGTCCGTTTCGTGTTGTGTCGTATCTGTGTATATACATTCACACACACATATATATATATACATGTACATAAGTATATATACATTTAGATATGTATGTACTCGTATTAACGTGTGAAATTTGTACGGTTACAAACAGTCAATATAGAGTTATCCTCACATTCTTTCCTTTTTTTAGGAAGGTCCATCAAGAATACGGACTATTTTAAACTAAGTTTTAGTCAAGTGGTCAGAACCCAAAGAGTTTAGTCATTTTA
Source organism: Capra ibex (assembly GCA_006410555.1). NCBI lineage: Eukaryota > Metazoa > Chordata > Mammalia > Artiodactyla > Bovidae > Capra > Capra ibex. The sequence goes on along the minus strand of SJYO01049755.1, from coordinate 32,030,650 downwards.
ATTTTTAACACATAAGTATAAAAGTATATACGACAAAACTATCTTAGTAGTTTTTGATCCTTTTAAATCCTTCACCAACTACCCTGAAAGTTGATTAAAACTGTCGGTTATCTTCTATAAAGAACTCCACAGACAAAGTCGTAAAGAGGATAGTGACGTAAAATAACGGAAACCGAGACGGTAAGGACAGATTCGAATGAGACTTCTCTCTCCCGACCCCAAGATTACCACTCGACTTTGTGGAATCGAACCCAAAACTCTTAACCCATCAACCCATCTACTCACTAGAGGAGATTAATTAATGGAAGATACACCTGTGTCCGGTACGAGTGATGATCCACTATATACATAATATATGTATATTATGTATTTAACCAGACCTTTTTGATTGTACGTCAACATTCGTACTTACTACGAGACCAATCGGTATTTTCTTTTCTCTTCGTAAAGAAGAATTGGAGAAACGGGAAATCTTTCAAACCTTTTCTTTGCCAAACAGACTTACTAGATTAATAATCAAGGTGGATTCTTAACTCAGTAAAGTTCCATAATTTTGTATAAAGAGAACTGTATCGAAACAATAAAAAAGGGTACGTTACCTTATTTTCTTCGTCCTTTTATTAAATTCTACATAAATAATTTTTATTTTACAAGGGGAAGTCAAGGACACTCTAGGGTTCCAGGTTTCTGTGTCCACGTCTGAAACCTAGGTCACCTCTCGGTTCTCTTTCTAAGTCTCGGCCCCGTCTTCCAACCTTTCTAGACCCTCGGTCGACTCGACACACCCTTCCTTTCAGAGTATTTCCTGTTTGTCGACAACCTTAGTCTACCGTTTTAGAGTCTTTTCCTTCGGTTTCCTCTGGTGACGACTACTTTGTCCGATACCGACCAAAGAACTCATTTTCAAGTCAAGTCTCCAGACACTTTCGAATCTACCTTTGACAATCAAACTACAAACTTCCTGCCCTCTGACTCTAGAAGTTTATATCGTTGACATAAAGAGAACCCAGAGTGTTATGTGAATTCGTTGAAAAATTATTGACCATAATATACTGAAGGGACTATCGAGTCCACCATTTCTTAGACGGATGTGAAGTCCTCTAAGGTCAAACTAAAGTCCCAGTCCTCCTAGGGGACCTCTTCCCTATCCGATGGGTGAGGTCATAAGAACCCGAAGGGAACACCGAGTCGACCATTTCTTAGGTGGAGGTTACACCCTCTGGACACAAACTGGGGACCGAACCCTCCCAGGGGACCTCTTCCCTTTCCGATGGGTGAGGTCAGAAGACCGGACCCCTTCAGGTACCTGACATATCAGGTACCCCAACGTTTCTCAGTCTGTACTGACTCTCTGAAAGTGAAAGTGATATACTTAAGATGTATCATAACATCTTTCGGTAATTAGAGTCAAATCATAAGCTCTCGACATTCTTTATTTTACTACTAATTATTATAATAAAACACAAGTAAATAAAATTCGTGTTTTGTTAAGGAATTGTAAGTACTTCTCTTTGCTGTACACGAATCCAATCGTCGTTACTGATACAAAGAGTAGATATACCCTGTGATCCGACTTACCTTTCTCCACTCCCTATCTCTGAACTACCGTCACTAGACTAAAAGTTCGGTAATTGTCCTAAACTAGACCAAAACTTCCAAATTTTTTTTAGATAACCAGTCTAGATAAGTCATCAAGGTCGGACACTAATTCATACATAACCAATCAGTGGTTAAAATCTATAAATGTAAAACAACTACCTCTGTCATCAAAATCTATCAACCAGAAGTTAGAAATAGTAGATTAAAAAACAAGATTAAACTCTGTAGGATTTTTTATTAACCCGAAGGGTCCACCTATCACCATTAGAGGAACGGTTACGTCCTCTGTACCCAACCTAGGGACCCAGTGCTTCTAGGGAACCTCTTCTTTTACCATTGGGTGAGGTTATAAGAATGGACCCTTTAGGGTACCTGTCTCCTGGAACCACCCGATGTCAGGTACCCCAGCACTTTCGCAACCTATGCAGATTTGTTTATTTAAGGATAAAAGAAGTTTCACTTTATCTCCTAACTTTATCCACAAGGTTGCTAAATTTAAAACACGAAAATGACTTAACGGATTGTAAAATTTAATGAAAAAAGAGAAGAAACCGAAGTTTTGACCACGTATATTGAAATTCTCTTGATACACAAAATAGTAACTTAGAAAAAAGAATAGATCGTTGACCCGAGATATGGTATTTTTGTAGTTAACATGGCGGTCTATTAGAAAGAACCGTAAAATACAGATCGTAAAAAGAGATTACTAAAACTAGTAAAACACAAAAAAGAGGTGTAAGTGTTAATGGTAGAAAGTGGATAATAGGTTCCGTCATTAAATTCAAAAATACCCTATAGAACAAGAAACGACAAGATTAACTAAATGAACTATGTATTACCATGAAAATTTACTAGTTAAATAGTAGGATAGTAAAATTTTTATTATATAGACTCAAGTCTAAATAACTTAAGTGAAAGTAATTCAAATAAATATCGAACTTGAAGAGTTCCCGTTCAAAGAAGATAAAGAACCCATTAAAAAGACGTGCCACGTCACAAAGGTAAGAAAGACGTCACAAAGGGAAATAAAGATACGGAAAAGGAATAAGGATAAGACTAAGGATAAGAAAAGAAAGTAAAGAAAAGAAAAGACACGTATTTTATATGTAGTGAATTTTTTTAGATGGCATAAAATTCTTACCCTTAAGAGGTCTGGTTGATAAACAAAGTTGCATCACATCCATTGATGAAGAACTGAGATCCCCACTATAAGTTGTCCGATTGACTTATGTTCATGTTGTTTTTCATCTCTGTTTTAGAGACGAGAGTTCCTTCAGTTCCATGTGGTCCCTCGCGATCCTTAGCTCTGATATGTATAGTGTAGAGACCCCCACACCTCACTCGGGTGACTCTTCCAGGAACAGACTAGTGAGTACCCTAGGAAAGTTTACAAAATATAAGTTCTAGGTGAGGGACTTCCACCCCATATTGGGTGAGAGTGACCGAAACTGTTTAAGAGAGTCAAATTATATCGTGGGACCTTTTACTTTAGGTCCGTAACATGGGAAGGACGGAAACGACTCTAAGGTCTTACTAAATATCTATAAAGATAAGAGTACTACAAAAAAGTTATAAAGAAGGGTTGTAACGACGAGAGATGAGTTTGACAATCAAAAGAAAGTCTATCTCCCCTACCCACTTTGAAGAGTTAGAACAGTTGAGTGAAAGAGAGAGGTCACAAAGAAGTTTCACCATCCACGACCCATTCCTCGACTTCGAGAAAGTAGAGAGAGGTTTCTGATACTGAGAGGTTTCTGATACTGAGACTGGAAGAGTGACAAATCTTTGACGAACACCTAAAACTGTCGAAACAAAATCAAAAGTCATCGAGAACCCTCCTCAAAGACACTGGGTCTAAGTGAGACGGTTAAGATGAGTCTTCAGTTAGAAGTCAAGAATTTAGATATTCATAGGCCTAAAAAGAAGACACAGGTTTTTCTAACTGTCACCAACGGAAAGAGATCCCGAAGAGTTAAGATAGAATCGTTATAAAAACCCCGACATGAGTCATATCCATGGTTTAGAATAAAAGGAATTACATCTTGAACATAGAACAAGTAGAAATGTTGAAGTCGGAGATCGGTCTCCAATCTTGAATTATATACGAATTATTTACAAACGACTTATCTCTACAACCCCACTTGACATTAGAAGGGTACAAGAGAAAATAGGACTATAGAAATGAAAAGTACTTATTGAAATAAAGAGTCCCGAGAGAGATCAGAGTAAAGACATAAAAAGTTTTAAAGAGAAATTAGAATTATTAGTGAACTTAAAATTAGTAAAATGATAATAAAAACATCAATATTCGATGACACGAATGAGAGAGTCAGGACAGACTGAGAAACGCTGGAGTACCTGACATATCGGGTGGTCCGAGGGATCAGGTATCTCTAAAAGGTCCGTTCTTATGACTTCCCCAACGGTAAAGGAGGAGGTCCCCCTAGGGACTGACTCCTAGGTTGAGTTCAGAGAATATGGAGAACAACCGTCCGTCCAAGAAATGGTGATCACGGTGGATCCTTCGGGAAAAATATCACTTTCAGTGAGACATCGGACGGTCCGAGGAGACAGGTACCTTAAGAGACCAGGTCTTATGACCTCACCCATCGACAAGAAAAGAGGTCCCCTAGAAGGGTTAGGTTCCTAACTTGGGTCCAGAGAGGGTAACGTCCGTCTAAGAAATAGTTGACCCGGTGGTTCCTTCGGGTTCTTATGACTTCACCCATCGGATAGGGAAGAGGTCCCCTATAAGGGTTGGGTCCTTAACTTGGCCCCAGAGGATGTAACGACTTTGAGGTCATGAAACCGGTGGAGTACGTTTCTCAACTGAGTAACCTTTTCTGAGACTACGACCCTCCCTAACCCCTGTCCTCCTCTTCCCCTGCTGTCTCCTACTCTACCGACCTACCGTAGTGGATCTACCTACACTCAGACTCACTTGAGGTCCTCAACCACTACCTGTCCCTCCGGACCACACGACGCTAAGTACCCCAGTGTTTCTCAACCTGTGCTGACTCGCTGACTTGGCTTGACTTGAGGATGTAACGTCCACCTAAGAAGTAGTCGACTCGATCGTCCCTTAGGGTCACTCAATAATTAAATCATATTATTTTCAAAATTATCCCTTTCGAGGACCGACGAGTAGAACAAGTCATTGGAGTGACGTTCACTGACAAAGGTCAATACATATACACGTCCATTACAAAACCCTACCTCAAACAATATAATTAAGGGTGTTTGTAGAAAGTGTGTGGAGGGTGTCCCGTCTATGAGTTATCAAAAAAGGATTCTTTTTTTTTTTCTTTAGTTAATGTACTGTATAAAGGGTCTCTTCGAAAGATAAGGAAAAATAAAGATGACCAAGACGAAGAGACTTACACCTTGTAGTTTCGATGTATATATATATATATATATATATATATATATATATTATATATATACTTTTTACATTAAATAATTTTATATGAAATCACTTATCAATGTTAATAGATAGTCGACCAATAAAGGTAAAAGTTATGTATTTGTGTCGATGATTACCTTGTGTCACTTGACCTCTTGCACGCGACAGTCCTCAGTACATTGCGTCCGTTAGGAATCAATAAGGTTTCCACAAGAGATGTAGAGGGAAGGAAAGATAGGAACAATAACAGGAGTAAAGAAAACCGGTAAAATGACGAGTGAAATGAGTGATCGACCCAAAGTTAATAACTATCTTTTGGTCCGACGATGTTGGACTTTTTAAAAGATCAGATATAGACACAAGTAGTTTAAAGTTATATGTAGGAAAAGTCAGTGTCTTTATATGTAGTTTGGTTCTAGGTGTTTAAGAGACATTATCTTTTAGGATACTCATAGAGTTACTGTGTGTATGTCTTTTCTATAAAAGTAGAAAAACCCCTTGTCTAACTTATACTAAAAACGGTACTCCGATTTATAAGAATAATTCAAGAAGAATTCCAAATTTTTAAGGAGATATCGAGTTTAGAAAGTTCCCTCTTGGTAAAAGCTACAACGAAGAAAAATCCACATCACAAGTAAGGGATAAGGGAATGAAGGAAGTCAGTAACGACACCAGAGGGGTGGGGAGGACTGGTGTCGACGAGAGACTGGTACCCGAAGGAGAAACAGTCGTGGCCGGTTCACTTAGCCAGTCTCTTGTCACCCTTCCTTCGGATCCCACACCGACCTGGAGGTACACCTCGGTCACTTACTGGGACCCTCGAGATAGGTGGTAGGTTTGAGTCAGAGACTTGAGGTTGACAATGGAAGGACTATTAATATGGGTGTAAATGTGAGATCGTGATCGAAACGGACTCTCATCCAGTAGAATGTATGTGTATCTTAGTTTCTATTAACGTCGTTCTTCTTCGTCTAAGGTGGGACGGAGTGGTATACAATATCTACTACTTTGGACTCCAGACCGTCTTACAAACAAGATTTCAGTTCGTCGTTTAATTACTGTCTCGACCCGTATCATAGGTCCGGAGAGAAGTTGACCAGGGTACGAGAAAAATTTTAGTGTAGAATACCGTTGTTAATTTGAGTCACTAAGTTTTGTATTAAATACAAAAGAGATTATTGGTCGAAGAGTAAATGTGAAAAAGCACAATAACTGAAGTATTAACAGTATACAGGAGATAATACAAAAAGAAGTATATGTATTAATAGATGGTACAGACGATTCAATAAACGAATATGGTATAAAATGAAAAGAAAGAAAAAGTCACGGTGGAAGGGTATACAAGACTCATAAAATACGAATACATTCACGTCTTAACAGAAGAAAAGACAGGGACAAAGACCCAAAACATGAACTAAGTATATTTTTATAGTTATATTAGATTACGGATAATACAGGGTCCGTGACACTTATGTACCGTTCGGAAACACATTAATTCCTTCCTTTTTGTGTAACTTCTAGTGTCTATTTCTGTTAAAGAGACGAAAGAAGGGAGGGTTCCACAGAGTCTGAGTAAGGTAAATCCGAAAACTAGGATGATGTGATGGATTTCACGTGAACTGGACTAGTACGTACTGGACTGGAGGTGCAACGATTTAGGTTACCGGAATAGAGTCAAAAGTAGGATAACTGTCAAATAGTAAAGTGTTTACAATAACTCGTTTTAAGGTACACGGTCGAGGTAAAGTTCTGACCCCGATCTTTTCATTTGTTTCTCTATTATTTAAGGACGGGATTACCTCAAACGTAATGTATTCTTAATAAACTTTGTCAGCTAATATGACAGAATAATTAAGAACGAGGACCTTATACTGAAACAAAGAGGATGGAAAGACAAACAGTTAAAGTGAACGACGAGTTCTAAGTACAAGAGGTAAAGATTCGTCTCCTCCCGGAATCAAAAATAAGGAATCCCCGGAGAAGAGACAAGGAAGTAGACGTAGATAAATTGTCCACTATATTGTGTCAGGATATAGAATCTCATGATAGATCTGTGAAGGGAGTCTCAAGAGAGTTGACACAGAATAGTCAATCATAAGGAACTGGTGAGATGGGGTTTCACGAGGATAGTAAAAAGTAGGAAACTGGGATAATAAAAAAGTATCGAAAAAAAAAATCGTAATAGAGAAGAATGTATCGCTAAACGGTTAAATAATTAAAGATAGAGGATAGTCTTATTTTCGAGATCCTCCTGTCCCTGAGACAAAACAAGTGACAATTCAGGGTTCAGGAGTCTTAACGTGAACCATTATAATCCGTGAGACATCTCTAAACAACCTTCTTACTTATTAGTTATTCCCGGTCTCCCTCTCCGAAGACCATGATATTTTCAATACAAACTGAACCTTTGTAGTCACTTTAAAGGGACTTCCTTACTATTAATTCAACTCCTACCTCTCCGTTGTTGATCCGTTTGACCCCCGTAAGATGTGTCACTCTTCTACACGTTTCCGGTATACCGTTCTTTTCCTTACTAGTTATACTTATTGTCTTCTGTCCGGGTACATCGACCTCGTGTGTCCCACAACCCCTCTCTTCTTACCCTCCGCTGATTATCTGTCCGTTCTTCTACGTGATGAGTCCTGAAACATCTACTTTCTACAATTAAAATCTTAAATAAGATTTCGAATTAGATAAATCTATAGAATTCGTAGACTCACTGTGTCTCAACCTAAAGTATAAATGAGACTGACTACATATATCTTGTTTGATCTCTACCTATCTTTACTTGTATCCCTTTGATAAATTCTGTTATGACTCTACCAGATCTTCTTTTTAATACTAGTATCTCTGACCCTACACACTACTTTTTCTCTTTATCTACTTAGACTCTCGATAGATTCTCCATATACACTGTCATTCCTCAATCTATACACTTTACTTGCTCCCTCTTTATGGTTATTACTGATGATCCAAAAACCGAAGGGACCACCGAGTCTCCAATTTCGCAGACGGACGTTACGCCCTCTGGACCCAAGATAGGGACCCAGTCTTTCTAGGGGACCTCTTCCCTTACCGTTGGGTGAGGTCATAAGAACGGACCTCTTAGGGGACCTGCCTCCTCGGACATCCGATGTCAGGTGCCCCAGCGTTTCTCATCCTGTGCTGACTCGCTGAAGTGCAAGTGGAAGTAACTCTGTTCCTCAATATGTTTTACCGTCCCGAGTGTCTCACTCCCTCCCTCCATGGACGAATGTTCCACTACCTCAATGGGTACTTACAGTTAAAACCTGTAAGAGTTGAGAAAAAACCCCTATATACTATTTTATAGAGAGTTAGGAATAAAGAAAGAGAAAGAGGTTTTTTTAGTAAGGTTTTGAAAAAGTGAATGAACGGCAGAAGAGTTTGGAACGGGATAGGGTTCAAAAAGGGAAAAGGTTTGGAGATCTTCCTCTTCAGATATAGACCCTAAAAAGTAATGAAAGACCATGTGTGGATTCGAATCGGAGTACGATAGACCGAAGGAGTGACAAGTCAGGTAATGGAGAACTTAAATATCCACAACGATGTCACTTAAGACGTAGAAAAGACTAGTGTCACAGAGACATTACAAGGTATCGAGATGAAAAAGGACTAGGTTTATATACAAACAGTTCCGACATAGGAACTCCCTAGGAAGGTGAAGTTTTGTCGCTAGTGGTGGAATTACGTCGTCTTAGTAAAAAGACTCGATGTCCATATTTATAGATCGATGGATGATTCGTGAAAGTTTCTCGTGACTGTGGAAGTTGAATCTCGGACATCTTCTCAGTAGTGGAACAATTATAGAGGGTTTGGTCTAGGGAACTAAAAGGAATAACACAATTACCAAAGTGGTTAAAGGGTCGAAGAATCCGACTTATGGATAGTACGAAATAAGAAATACAGAAGTAGAATAGGTTAGTCAACGATGTAGGACAAGTAAAAGAATGAAGTTTAGAGAAGACGTTGGTTACAACAAGAGATCACAAATATGATAAGATTAAATATGAAAGTAACATAGTGTAATCCTAAAAAATTCTTGTGTAAGACTGAATTTAAAAACGAAAATCAAATAGAAAAATAAATAGGATGTATAGATACGGTTTAGTTGGAAAATTTATACTAAATTAGTAACAATTAAAAATACATTTTTGATAGAGAGTTTCGGATTTCTTACTTAAGGAATCGGACCACTAAAATCTTGAACCAAGTTTTATCGAAATAGGAGGAAAAGGTAGAAGTGAAGAATTAAAAAAAAAAAACGCTTCTGTTTCAGAAGACTAGGTTGTCTTGGTTCGTTCTGGTGACCAAGAAAAAAGTGGTAAACACAAGTATTCAAAGTTTCGAAGGAAATTCTTATTGCAAGAAGATGTAAAGACGTGTAGTGTTAAAAGGAGTAGAAAATCCTGGAATATGTGTAGTATAGGAAGTAACTCCAATCCATGATTGTATTTTGAACGGTATAGAGATCCTAACACCGGTTGTATGCGATTTGCACTATTCATTAGTTTCTGAACTCCCTTCAATCCCTAACAACAATTGTCGTGTTTATACACTTTTCTTTATTTAACCCAGACACTGAGTATATAAAACCCAGATCTTAAGAAATACCACCACCACCACCACCAAATCAGTGATTTAGTACAGGCTGAGAACACTGGGCTGACTGACACAGAGGAGATATGTACCCTAAGAGATCCGTTTTTATAACCTCACCCAACGGTAAAGGAAGAGGTTCTTAAGAAATATCCTCTCTAAATAGAGTTGACGATTTGCTTGACGAACCACTAGATATACTTGTAACTAGTTCGGTCCCTTTCTCTTTAGAACGAGTTCCAACGAACTCAATAGTTTAATCTTTTCATGTTAAAGGTTATTATTTTAATCTTATCGTGAAGGAAAGTTGGTGGAGTCTTCGTGGTCTCGGTTCGGAACGGACGAGACCAATATGAGTAATACAAACCGTGAGACCGACATAATGGAAAGGTTTTTGATAAATGTCGTGATGGGTTTTCTAGGTAGAACACTGATTAACCGTTACAAATCATCTCTTGATTAGATATGAACTTGAAACCGTTTGTCCTTTTAGTACTTGTAAAACCAGGTTGACTAAAAGGTAAAACAAGACCCTTGTTAATCGGTGTTTGTAAGATATATCAAAGATCCCATGGTAGGTTACCGGTTTACAAAGAGAAGTGTAACTTTCGCATAGTAAGAAAAGTTGTAGTAACAACGGTGTCGGTTTAAGGACCCGAATACAGTGAAACTGGTTTCAAGGTTCTCTCCAACTAAAGTGAAGTCGGTGCAAGAACTAGAAAGAATGACCCGTTGATCATACCACACTAATTTAACCGAGTGAAATTTACTGACCTCATGAAAACGCCTTGGACAGACAATAACTTTACTTCATAAACCATGATTACTCAACACAGGATAATTCCGGATAATTCCTGTGTTGACCGAGAAGTGAATATTAAAATCTTAAGTCTAGAGGTCGATAAAGGATGGACTTGAAGACATTCTCACTGTTTAAAAGAACTCGAACATATGAACTGTTTGAGGTTATAAATATAACTTTTGATAATAAATAAGTAAGTGTTTTTACAATCGTTTTCGTAGAATTATTAGAGAACTATAAAGAAAAAAATCTGAGTGTAAATATTTCGTAAAAGGGAATTTTTAAGGAAACATCGGTAGTACTTTGAAAACATAAACGCAACGTAAACACAATATATAAAGACTGAAGTTAAGACTAACATCGACGGTTACCCTAAAGTATGTGAAAAGAGTTAGTGATTTTATATTAAACTAGTCTTTACAATTCCTTCTAGCTTCACATTAAGAGAAAAACCTCAAATTCGATACCTCAAATTTGAGAAAAACCTCAAATTCCCTGGATACCTTCCTTTAGCTGTTTGCAACCCACTGGCATCTACCTTCATCGTTTCTGTTTATGTACATAAAAGTTTGATATACCCAGGTCCTTATTTTTGATCAAAACCAAACAAACAAAATGGAATGGTAGAAGGTGTTCCCTAGATTTGTTTGAAAACCTTCACGTTTTTTACTATCTCGTGTAACTCCATTCGACTTTCTCTAAACTCCGGAGATATATCGCAAACTTCACTTCACTTCAGCGAGTCAGCACAGACTGAGAAACGCTGGGACACCCGACATCGGATGGTCCGAGGAGACAGGTACCCTAAAAGGTCCGTTATCAGGACCTCACCTAACGGTAAAGGAAGAGGTCCCCTAGAAAGGTTGGGTCCCTAGTTTGGGCCCAGAGGGCGTAACATCTATCTGCGAAATGACAGACTCAACAAGGATTTCCTTTCGCTTCTAGTACCGAAGACCAAGGTAGTGAAGTACCCTTTATCTACCCCTTTGTCACCTTTGTCACAGTCTGAAATAAAAACCCCCGAGGTTTTAGTGACGTCTACCACTGACGTCGGTACTTTAATTTTCTGCGAATGAGGAACCTTCTTTTCAATACTGGTTGGATCTATCGTATAAGTTTTCGTCTCTGTAATGAAAAGGTTTTTTCCAGGTGGATCAGTTCCGATACCAAAAAGGTCACCAGTACATACCTACACTCTCAACCTGACACTTTTTTCGATTCGCGGCTTCTTAACTACGAAAAAAAAACAAACAAACAAATCTTAACTACGAAAACTTGACACCACAACCTTTTCTGAGAACTCTCAGCGAACCTGATGTTCCTCTAGGTTGGTCAGGTAAGACTTCCTCTAGTCGGGACCCCAAAGAAACCTTCCTTACTACGACTTCGACTTTGAGGTCATGAAACCGGTAGAGTTCACAACTGAGTAACCTTTTCTGAGACTACGACCCTCCCTAACCCCGTCCTCCTCTTCCCCTACTGTCTCCTACTCTACCGACTTACCGTAGTGACTGAGTTACCTGCACTCAGACTCACTTGAGACCCTTAACCACTACCTGTCCCTCCGGACCACCCGACACTAAGTACCCCAGCGTTTCTCAGCCGGTGCTGACTCGCTGACTTGACTTGACTTGACTTGACTTTCCTTTATTTAGGACTTATAAGTGACCTTCCTCACTACGACTTTGACTTTGAGGTTATGAAACCGGTGGATTACACTTCTTGACTGAATAACCTTTTCTGGGACTACGACCCTTTATAACTTCTGTCTTCCCTTCCCCTACTGTCCTACTCTACCAACCTACCGTAGTGGTTGAGTTACCTGTACTGAAACTCGTTCGAGACCCTCAACCAGTACCTGTCCCTTCGGTCCGTACGATGTCAGGTGTCCCAATGTTTCTCAGTCTGTACTGATTCACTGACTTGACTGACTGTATATTAATATTTTTATTAATGTTTAAAATTCCTTGTACACTGATACTCTAAAACTATTTTATAGTGTTTAAAACCTCTTTTAAATCGAAAGAAGACAAATTGAAAATCTATCCAATATATGTGGTAAATCTATAAAATTTATCTATTAAAGATAAAGTCACTAATAGAGATGTTACTATAGTCATAACTTTTTGTCAAACGTTTTAGTCAATTGTATGTTTTTTAAAAGAACCTTAGTAGATTTTTAATTTTTTTGGACTACGATATAAAATGGACAATCATATTGAAGAAAAAGAAGGTAACTACTTGTGGTACCATTTCTAAGAACATAATTATGTTTAACTAAAACCCAGGTCAACTGGAGAAGATATAGTTCATAAAGTTTAATCACTACTTAAGTATTAAAAGTGTGTCTATAATATCTTGTCAATGGGATGTAGTCGGAACCTACTGAAATTTATGATTTTAATATATTTTACGTTTCTATGTATAAACCCAGATGGAGGATATTGGTAATCAGAGAGTCAGTACAGACTAAGAAACTCTGTAGTACCTGACATCTGGTGGTCCGAGGAGATAGGTACCCTAAGAGGTCCTTTCCTTATGACCTCATCTCTCAGTAAGGGAAGAGTCCCCTAGAAGGACTAGGACCTTAGTTTGGACCAAGAGGGCGTAACGTCCGACTAAGAAATGACAGACTCGGTGGTCTCTTCGGGTATTAGTAACAATGTCCCCCGGTTTACTCCGAAGGAAGTAAGACGGATCGGGGTCTGATTACGAAGAACCCGACATACGTATAAGGAACCCGTGGACCTTGTCCTTGAAGAGGTCGTTGAAGTACTGGGGAACATGTGTTACCGTCATGACTCGTCGACCGACGACTTTACCCACGGGTCCATCTTGTCGTCTAAAACCAAGTGAGTCTTGGAATTGTACTTCGTCGTTCACGACCTGAAACGAAGGTGAAACGACAATCGTCCTTAGTAATCTGTGGGGAAATTTTGGTGGGGAAAACCCACGAGGGTATTCTGGTAGTCTACTCTCACGATCGTAGTTGTACTAAAACGGGAATGAAGAGTGGGAAGGTCTAGGACCAAACCGGTCCTTCCCGACTCACCTAGTAAAGGAACGTTGTCTGATATTGAGTAAGTACCGTGTGATCAAACGATCTGATGTCTATGACCGGTAAGGGTTAATCCTTATGGAGGAGACATCTACCTTTACTTCTTCTAAGGGTCCGTCTCACGGACGTTTCAACATATCAAAGGAACTCTCACATCTCTTACAGAAGTCCAATATCTTACCTTTTGACCTAAGTCTAAATAATGTTTACAAGGTCTTATATTCAAACTCAGAGTCCCAAGATTCGTGACTGCACTCCATGAAAAGAGAAAGATAGTTGATGAGTATGATGGTGACAGACGGGTACTATCCTTTCCAGAACAGTGGTAGACCTCTGTAGGGGTGGGTATAAAAAACTCAGTAGTCATAAAAGCTCAGAACGATTACTCCGGTTCCAGTGGTAGTAAAGTGTGTGACTGTCTGGGTTTAGGGTTTAGAATGGGACGTTGGGTTGTGTAAAAGATGTGACGTCGATCGGTCTAGAACATGTCTATATAACTGTACCGAAATTCCAGAAATGTAAAGTCAAAAACGATTTGTGTAAGGTGAGAAGAAAGAGAAACAAGATATCGGTGTCACCAGACAGTCCGGAAAATTTTAAAAAATTAAAATACTGGACGAGGGGGGAAAACGGAGAGGGAAGTGGGTGTCAAGGAAAAATTTTATAGAAAACAAGAATGAATAAACCGACGTGACCCCGAAGAAACACCGTACACCCTAGATCAAGGGACGGGTCCCTAACTTCGGTCCGGGGAACACAACCCTCGAGTCACAGAATGGGTGACCTACTGGTCCCTTCAGGGTTGGGTGACAGACAATTTAAGAGTATGTAGAAAATCTTAAGTCTTGTTTACGGTACAATCTTTTTAGGGGTTAAATCAGTCCAAGGAGACAAAATATAGACTTCTTCTGTATACGGAAAAGAAGTCCTTTATAGCGTCAACTAGTCATATGTAATTAAATACAGTAGTATGTAAATAATAAACAGAGGGTGAGAGATGATGTTTGACGTACTCTTGTTCTCTTAAAGAAGAAAAATGAGTAGTAAGATAGAGATCTTGACCGTGAATATATATTGGAATGGTCACCGACCACTCACAACAACTTATTGACTCTTATGTCCAAGTGTTTTACAGGTGGTCCTACTTAATAATATATTTATTAAACCTATAAGGTCTTCTTAGGACTTTTTTACGGTCATCTTACTTCACTTTCAAGAAGACAGTACAGCTGAGAAACACTGAGACATGTCAGGTACCTTAAGAGGTCCGGTCTTATGACCTCACCCATCGGAAAGGGAAGAGGTCTCCTAAAGGGGGTGGGTCCCTAGCTTGGGTCCAGAGGGCCTAACGTCCGTCTAAGAAATGGTCGACTCGGTGTTCCCTTCGGTCATCTTACACATAAATTACTGATAAACTTTTGAACTCTTTTGTGAAAACAAAAAACCAGTCTAAAGTTTTTACTTTTAACTTCGATAATGAACCCATTAAGTCTAGTGTCTAAAGTTTTTTCAGTATAAGATTAAAATGTACTGTATCAATTGCTGTGTCTCTTTTCACAATCAGTGAGTCAGTACAGACTGATAACCGCTGGGTTACCTGGTGTCGGGTGGTCCGAGGAGACGGGTACCCTAAGAGGTCCGTTCTTATGACCTCGACCATCGGTAAGGGAAGAGGTCCCCTAGAAGGGTTGGGTCCTAGTTTGGACCCAGAGGACGTAATTTCCTCCTAAGAAATGGCAGACTCGATCGTCCCTTCGGGGTCACTGTCCCTTTCCATTTTCACTTAAACAAGTCATGATGGACTTTTTACAAAGCCAATAAGTAAATGGTAATACTCACAGCTACATTGACTCACAAAAACAGAAACGACAAAGTCTGTACAGACTCATGTGATCTTTAGGTGGTACCGTAGACTTGCATTAATTTCATTCCTTATTCGTGAAATTTTTAATTTTGGGAGTCATTTTGATAATTTAGAGGTCAAAGGATCACTAGACAAATGTACAATTGTACTAATGTTAGTCCCTAGACTTCCTAAACTTTTCGTAAATTCCAATCTAGATAGTTCAAATTATCGGTACGTTGAAACGGTTCTCTAACTCAACTAACGACCGAATTTAAAGGTGTACCACTCTTCCTGACGAGGGAAGGACAGGTAATCTCGTCCTAAATACACTGAGAACCATTTCTCTCTCATTACGGAAGTCCAACGGAACAAAACAAATAATGGTAACAACGGTCAGTTCTCTTTCTCTTATTGAGTACAAACTTAATTACTAGTCAATTTTTAATCTTACTTAGATAATGTTTTCTAAACCGGAACCCCGTGACCTCTCTTTTTTCTACTACCTATGTACTTTGGTTTCCTTTATTCCGTAGACCTCTTGTGTTCTTGAGAAAAAAACTGTCACCGGAAACATCCTTTCATTTTGATTCGTGAACAAATTCCTGAACCTACCAGGTTTCATTATTTTGACTTGATGAAACTCTTTACTCTCCTTCTCTTTGTACTATAAGAGAATTACTTCCAATTTTATGTTTCCATACAAGTGCACCGAGTCTACTTTCAGTCTTAATTTTTTATAAAACAGTTTTTGATCACCTACACTTTACAACTTTACCATCTCCCTTGGAGGACAGTTGGATCGAGACACTTGACGAACACAGTCTCTTTCAGACGTAAATCAACAAAGGCAAAACGCCTAGAAATTTCACTTTCCATCCGAAGGGACCAACGAGTCACCATTTCTTAGACGGACGGTTACGTCCGCTGTCTCCAAGTTAGGGACCCAACCCTTCTAAGGGACCTCTTCCTCTACCGTTAGGTGAGGTCATAAGAACGGACTCTTTACAGGACCTGTTTCCTCGGACCACCTCGATGTCGGGTACCCCATCGTCTCAACCTGTACTGATTATAGTTAGTGGAGTCTATACGTCTACTGTGGTGGGAATACCGTCTTTCACTTCTCCTTGATTTTTCGGAGAACTACTTTCACTTTCTCCTCTCACTTTTACAACCGAATTTCGAGTTGTAAATCTTTTGCTTCTAGTACCGTAGACCAGGGTAGTGAAGTACCCTTTATCTACCTCTTTGTCACCTTTGTCACAGTCTGAAATAAAAACCCTCCGAGGTTTTAGTGACGTGTACCACTAACGTCGGTACTTTAATTTTCTGCGAATGAGGAACCTTCCTTTCAATACTGGTTGGATCTGTCGTATAAGTTTTCGTCTCTGTAATAAAAAGGTTGTTTCCAGGCAGACCAGTTCCGATACCAAAAGGGTCACCAGTACATACCTAAACTCTCAACCTGACACTTCTTTCGACTCGTGATTTCTTAACTACGAAAACTTGACACCACAACCTCTTCTGAGAACTCTCAGGGAACCTGACGTTCCTCTAGATTGGTCAGGTAAGATTTCCTCTAGTCAGTACCCACAAGAAACCTTCCTGACTACGATTTCGACTTTGAGGTCATGAAACCGGTGGAGTACGTTTCTCAACTGAGTAACCTTTTCTGACACTACGACCCTCCCTAACCCCCGTCCTCCTCTTCCCCTGCTGTCTCCTACTCTACCGACCTACCGTAGTGACTGGGCTATCTGCACTCAGACTCACTTGAGTCCCTCAACCACTACCTGTCCCTCCGGACCGCACGACGTTAAGTACCCCAGGGTTTCTCAACCCGTACTGACTCGCTCACTTGACTTGACTTGACTTGACTTCGTTGATTTGTTGTTGTACTTTCCACAAGTCATAGTCGCTTAGAGGAGTGACAGGGTTAGAGATGTTAAGACCAAGGTTTTACGAATCTTCCATAAAAACTCAGAACCCACTACTAATTCCTAATAGTCGAGATATTCTTACCTTCAAAGAAAGCTCCTCAAGTCATCACTCTATTCTTTAAACGAAGTCATGTCAATATCAATCTCTTCGTATTCCGTGTTAAGTCCCTACCACCATTACATATTTACACTACCTTAGAAATCACTACTAAAGAGAGATTTTTAACAGAGTTAATACATGTCACATCTGATACCTATGGGTTCTTCGTTTCTTAAACACCCTTTCTTTTTTTTTACACATAGAATAAACTACTATATCCTTCCCCGATGTATTAAAAGGTTATTAGGGTGTCTATAAAATTAACTTTTTTTTAAGACACTTTCTAAAAATACCCCTTAGTGCAGGGCAAGTCACTAAATGAGTTGACTGTGACTCAAGAATACAGTCGGTCATAGAAGTAACACCAGTATACGTAAAAGAGTAATTTAATTATATGACGGAATCGTACGAGAAAACAAATTTGTAGTGTATTTGTAATTTTTTAATTTCTACAACAGTTCATGAAATAGATTACTATCTCTGAGACACAGAAAATCCGGTTTCATTCGATGATTTACCTCTTCCGTTACCGTGGGATGAGGTCATGAAAACGGACCTTTTAGGGTACCTGCCTCCTCGGACCATCCGACGTCAGGTACTCTAGCGACTCTCAACCTGTCCTGAGTCACTGAAGTGAAAGTGAAAAGTGAAAGTACGTCGCCTCTTACTTTACCGTCGGGTGAGGTCACAAGGACGGACCTCTTAGGGTCCCTGCCACTTCGGAACACCCGACGGCAGATACCCCAGCATGTCTCAGTCTGTGTTGGCTTCGCTGAATTGTCGTCATCGTCGTTCGATGATTTATGTATGCGTCGTGAAATCGTTTCTTAGTGAATAAAGGAGTAAGGACTGGGTCGTTTAAAAAACTACATATTAACTGTATGTTATAATATAACCAAAGTCCACATTTTGTTACTTAACTGTAAATAAAAATGTAATGTTTTACTAATGGTACTATTCAGATCAATAGTATACAGTGGGGTGTTTGAATAATGTTATAATAACTAATATAAGGGATACGACAAGTAGGATATAGTCCGAAGGATTTACCGAGTCACCGTTTCTTAGATGGACGGTTACGTACTTTACGTCTAAGCTAGGAACCCAACCCTTCTGGGGACCTTCTCCTTTACCGTTAGTTGAGGTCATAAGAACGGACCTTTTAGGATATCTGTCCCATCGGACCACACAATGTCAGGTACCCCAGTGTTTCTCAACCTGTACTGACTCGTCAATTGTGAAAGTAAACTTTGTATAAGGGTACAGAGGGTTAAAACGGATTAAAAAAACTCAAAAAAAAATTATACATAATCCTTCTAATCAATGTAAAGGACTAGAACCTCTTCATCGTAATACATCTTTGTAGGATACCCCTTACTTCGTGTAAGGGGACTAGTGATTCCGACACACGAGATCACCACGGGACAATCCTGACACATCCGGGAACGATACCTCCTCCGTTGATGACACTCATACGACCATCGGTCCAGACCGGGGGTTGGGTCAAAAGACTGTCTGTCTGAGACGGAAAACGCCGTCGACGACCGGACGACTATACACCCTGACCCAGAGTCCCGTCGACCCCTCCCCAAATCCCGACCACGGTAACCGTTTAAAACTAATTTGTTTTCCGTACTCGGTACTTCATAAGGACTGAATCCCTAAGGTTCCACTTAGTGTGAAAGGACGGTAGTTCCGTGTAGGTCCAATTATATCTTTGTTTGGGTACTACTCTATTAACGTTGTATCTCTTTACTCTCTTCTACCCTCTCTTCCCGTGGTTCCTTGTTCTTCCCCCCTGAATCGGAGCCACCAATTCAAGGAAAAGTCCTTACACAAGAGATCGACACTATGGTCCCACCTACCCCTCACCACTTCCATCCAGATCCTTCTACTCTCTCAAATTGTTTTCCTGACCTTTGTACCTTGACTTTCCTCCGGTTCGAAAACACATCGTAGTCAGTATCCTACACCCGAAGAGGAACTCCCACAGTCAAATTTGGGGTCCCTCGTTTCACTGAGGACAGCCAACGCCCCGTCAAGAAACCTTTTACCTTCGTCGACACTCGAAAGCCGTCGGTTGTGTGTGTCTTAGGTCCCGATCACGCGACCGGACCTCCTCCGCCAGACCGACTACGCGTTTCAGTCATAGTCAACTGGTGTCCCCACGTCCCTCTACTCATTATCTCTGTAGTTCACAACTGGAGAGAAAGTTCTTCGGACTTATTCCTACAAAGGGTCCTTTGTAGGACCCAGAGTAAGAGTGTTGACTGTAAAGAGAGGTCCGCTACAGACGATAAGAGTCGACATTGAGTAGTGGTGGAAGACGCAGGACCTCTAAGTGTGTGGGTGTGTAGATCGGTCCGTTGAGGGACTTATTTCCGAACAACTCACTTATTTACATGATCCTAAATAGGTCGACTTCCTCCTCCTTTTCGTGTAATATGTGTCTCCTTTCTTTAACAAATCTCCGTACTTCCTTCCCTCCTATTCGACCCCGTTATTTAAATATGACCGTCAAGATTAGACTAGTCCTACTATTTTTCCACTTTACAAGACCAACATAGACTATCATTATTAATTGTGTAATTAAAAAATCATATTTAGTTTTGTCAATAAAAAACAGGACGTGTCGAGTTTTACCTGTTAGATCTATTCGGGAGTTCTTGGGAGAGGAGGGATGGGTAAAACAAAGGTTCTCTATTTAATTGACTGTCTTTCAGTTCAAGGGGAAAAGAGGAAGTCCGTCATCTGACGACGACCGAGACCAACCATCCCCGTCCCTGTTCAGTCCTATAGGACTATAGACGGTTACAGGTGGAAAGTCAGGTACGTGTCTCTTCGCCTCCTCGACTCTCCTTCACCAATTCTTTTGGACCAGTTCGGAAACGAAACGTTTTTCTCCTTCCTTAGAAATCTCTCTCCTGTTTACACATTTTTGATAAAAAGAATCCTCCTTTTTTGTTTCCTGTAAAGCCGAATGTTCGGAACTACTATTCGTTAGGAGATCCCTATCTTTCGATCTCTTTTGTATGTTGAATCGAAAGTCTTTGTTCGTCGGACCTTTACTTTCCTCTTTTACAGTCGACTTTTAAAGACCGTTACTCAATACCTCTTGCATAGTATCGTAGACGTAGAAGAAGAAGAAGAAAAATTTTATATTTAAATAAATAAAATTAACCTCCAATTAATGAAATGTTACAACATGAACAAAACGATATGTAGTTGTACTTAGTCGATGTCTATATGTGCACAAGGGGTAGGACTTCGGGGGAGGGAGGAGACAGGGGCATGGTAGGGAGACCCAGCAGAGTCACATGGTCGGGGTTCGTAGGTCATAGTACTAACTTGGACCTGACAGCTAAACAAAGTATATACTATACTACAAAGTGTATACTACAAAGTCACGGTAAGACGATTTAGTAGGGTGTGAGAGAGAGAGGGTATCTGAGGTTTTCTGACAAGAGATGTAAACACAGAGAAAACGGCAGAGCGTATGTCCCAATAGCAATGGTAGAAAGATTTAAGGTATATATACGCAATCATATGATATAACCACAAAAAGAAAGCCGAATGAAGTGAGACATATCATCCGAGGTCAAAGTAGGTAGAGTAATCTTGACTAAGTTTACATAAGAAAAATTACCCACTCATTCGAGTTGTAAGTCTTTTGTTTCTAGTACCGTAAGTCAGGGTAGTGAAGTACCCTTTATCTACCCCTTTGTCACCTTTGTCACAGTCTGAAATAAAAAACCCCGAGGTTTTAGCGACGTCTACCACTAACGTCGGTACTTTAATTTTCTGCGAATGAGGAACCTCTTTTCAATACTGGTTGTATCTATCATATAAGTTTTCGTCTCTGTAATGAAACGGCTGATTCCAGGCAAATCAGTTCCGATACCAAAAAGGACACCAGTACATACCTACACTCTCAACCTGACACTTCTTCCGCCTCGCGACTTCTTCACTACGAAAACTTGACCCCACAACCTCTTCTAAGAACTCTCAGGGAACCTGACGTTCCTCTAGGTTGGTCAGGTAAGACTTCCTCTAGTTGGGATCCTAAAGAAACCTTCCTTACTACGATTTCGATTTCGAGGTCATGAAACCGGTGGAGTACTCTTCTCAACTGAGTAACCCTTTCTGAGACTACGACCCTCCCTAACACCCGTCCTCCTCTTCCCCTACTGGGTCCTACTCTACCGACCTACCGTAGTGACTGAGTTACCTGCACTCAGACTCACTTGAGGCCCTCTACCACTACCTGTCCCTCCGGACCGTACGACGCTAAGTACCCCAACGTCTCAACCTGTGCTGACTCGTTGACTTGACTTGACTTGTGAGGTAACACATATACATGGCGTCGAAAGAATAAGTAAGTAGACGGTTACCTGTAGAACCAACGAAGGTACAGGACCGATAATATTTGTCTCGACACTACTTGTGACCCCGTGTACACAGAGAAAGTTAAGCCACACATACGGGTCGCCACCCTAACGACCCAGTATTCCGTATCGATCTTGTTTATTAAAGTGTTAAAGATACCTTTATGTTTTTCGGAACTTATCGGTTTCGTTAGAACTCTTTCTTCTTACCTTGACCTCCTTAGTTGGACGGACTGAAGTCCGAGATGATGTTTCGGTGTCAGTAGTTTTGTCATACCATGACCGTGTTTCTGTCTTTATATCTAGTTACCTTGTTTTCTCTTTCGGGTCTCTATTAAGGTACGTGGATACTTGATTATCTCAAAACGGTTCTTTTACGTGACCAGTATCGTTTGTGGGAGAAGGTTGTTGTGTTCTCTTCTGAGATGTGTCCCTGTAGTGGTCTACCAGTTGTGGTTTTAGTCTAACTAATAAAACAAACGTCGGTTTCTACCTCTTCGAGTTATGTCAGTTGTTTTGTTCTGGCCCTCAACTGACGTCGAGTCTAGTACTTGAGGAATAACGGTTTAAGTCTGAACTTCATTCATCCCTTTTGGCGATCTGGTAAGTCCATACTGGAGTTAGTTTAGGGAATACTAATATGTCACCTTCACTCTTTATCTAAATTCCCAGATCTAGACTATCTATCTCTACTTGATACCTTACTCCAAGCACTGTAACAGATCCTCTGTCCCTAGTTCTGGTAGGGGTACCTTTTCTTTACGTTTTGTCGTTTTACCGACAGACCCCTCCGGAATGTTTATCGACACTTTTCTTCTCTCCGTTTTTCGTTTCCTCTTTTCCTTTCTATATTCGTAGACTTACGTCTTAAGGTTTCTTATCGTTCTTCTCTATTCTTTCGGAAGAAGTCACTAGTTACGTTTCTTTATCTCCCTTTCTTGTCTTACCCTTTCTGATCTCTAGAGAAGTTCTTTTAATCTCTATGGTTCCCTTGTAAAGTACGTTTCTACCCGAGCTATTTCCTGTCTTTGCCATACCTGGATTGTCTTCGTCTTCTATAATTCTTCTCCACCGTTCTTATGTATCTTCTTGACATGTTTTTTCTAGAAGTGCTGGGTCTATTAGTACTACTACACTAGTGATTAGATCTCAGTCTGTAGAACCTTACACTTCAGTTCACCCGGAATCTTTCGTAGTGAAGTGTGTTTCGATCACCTCCACTACCGTAAGGTCAACTCGACAAAGTTTAGGACTTTCTACTACGACACTTTCACGACGTGAGTTATACGGTCGTTTAAACCTTTTGAGTTGTCACCGGTGTCCTGACCTTTTCCAGTCAAAAGTAAGGTTAGGGTTTCTTTCCGTTACGGTTTCTTACGAGTTTGATGACGTGTTAACGTGAGTAGAGTGTACTATCATTTCATTTCGAGTTTTAAGAGGTTCGGTCTGAAGTCGTTATGTACTTGGTACTTGAGGGACTACAAGTTCTGCCAAAATCTTTTCCGTCTCCTTGGTCTCTAGTTTAACGACCTAGTAGCTTTTTCGTTCTCTCAAGGTCCTTTTGTAGATAAAGACGAAATAACTGATACGGTTTCGGAAACTGACACACCTAGTGTTAATTGACACCTTTTAAGATTCTCTCTACCCTTATGGTCTGGTGGACTGGACGGAGAACTCTTTAGACATACGCCCAATCCTTCGTCGTCAATCTTGACCTGTACCTTGTTTTCTGACCAAGGTTTATCCTTTTCCTCATGCAGTTCCGACATATTACAGTGGGACGAATAAATTGAAGATACGTCTCATGTAGTACTCTTTGCGACCTGACCTTCTTTGTGTTCGACCTTAGTTCTAACGGTCCTCTTTATAGTTAGTGGAGTCTATACGTCTACTGTGGTGAGAATACCGTCTTTCACTTCTCTTCGATTTTTCGGAGAACTACTTTCACTTTCTCCTCTCACTTTTTCAACCGAATTTCGAGTTGTAAGTCTTTTATTT